>JAUPMG010158028.1:0-10873 GCA_031762675.1 Pachysandra terminalis | reverse complement strand
GAGAGTATGCCCACTGACAATATGATGCGTCCACTTGTAGATCAACTTATCCTCTGCTTCTTCCACTTTGGCTAATACATAAAATCCTGCAGATATGGGAAGAAGAATGTGGCAAAAATCACTTAGAAACTCTATTACTTATTGAATGTTTCCATTTGATGCCAAACACAAACCTGCAGCCCACAGCCAGTATGTGGAATGTGTATACATCGGAGGCAATAAAATAGCCACTAAAGGAATAGCAATGCATGGAACAAACTGGATTAGTGCATAGGGACGGAGGTCATCAAAAAACCTGCAGAGTAGAAATAAATGATTGATCAGAAATATCAACTGACAGGATTTCTTTACCATGTAACCTCTCAGCTCAAAAACAAAGAACAGCTATAAGATGGAAGGAGAACAGAAGTAGCATGCTTACCTCCAATACAAGATGCTTATTATACCCGCCAAAACAAGAGGTATAATAGATATCGCTCCCTTTTCCTCGTCAATTCTTTCAATGATAAAGATTGCAACGATTGACGTGAATGCAACAGTCATCTATGTTTTCAAAAATAGCTCATGTGTCACTGAAATAATGAATAGTGATGGGAAAAAAAAAACTCATATTCAAAGGAACAAGCTTACTGGCAAGCGATCCCACACAAGTCGAGCATCATTTGGCTTCAAATGATAATAAGAGGAACCAAAAGCAACTGCAGCCACGCCAATGAAGAAACATGTCCAACCCCAAACTTCCCCTTGCAAGCTATTATACAATATCAAACGTATACCATAAACACGATTAATGACATGAAGGATCTGTCTTCAACTCATGAATCAGAACAAATTGACCCTTGAAACCACAAACTCTACCTTAACTTAAAATAGTTTCTGTAATGGCAAAGTATGAGCCCAATGATACCAATAACAAGAAAAGGAAAATTCGAAACCACGTTCAATGTATTTGGTATTCCTGAAAATGATAACAAGAATGTCAGATGTCAGCTAATAAAGAATTGTAAAGTTACTAAAGTTTGGTCATGAAGCAGCAAAAAGGACATTCAAATTGCACCAAACTTTCAGGTTATAGGTTGAAAAGTAAACCACAACATTCAACATGGCACAATGCTAAACACAATCTGCCTACCTAATACACAAAGATGTTAACAGCAACAATCCAGTCTATCAAGAAAAAAAGGACACAACTTCATAACACATAAGAAGTACCCACATATAGAAATTCCTTTTATGCTTCACAAATTATCCTCAGGAAGAATATATTGAGTTGAAAACAACAGAACTAATAATGAACCTTTCCAGCATGCAAACAAGTGCTTATAGGCTTCTGGCAATATAGGTGAATTAAACTAAGAAACTCTTATCTAGAGCTAGGCTACCAATTGAACATATAAATTAAATAGAAAATTAACCAATCTCAAAGATCAGATGCATGCGTTACACTGAGCATTACCACATTAGATGTACTATTAAGAGGGCCAATTGAATACATCCACAAGATCCAAGCATATGATCAATGTTTAAATATCCCAAAATCTCCCTAATTTTGAATGGGACAACACAACATATAAGCAGAAGTCCCACCAGCGATTTTTTCCACCATAACTCTCGTATGTCATTGACATGTTCTGACATTTCGCAATATTTCGGCGACATTTGGGGGACAGGATGAAGAAAAAAAAATTGAAAAATGGGTGAAAATAAGGTTTTTTTTTTTTACTAAAACTTTGTAGCAGTCTAATTTAGAGTGCTAAATACATTTAAATAAACAAAATATGACAAGAAAACACATATAATGAATGACATGTACTTGGAGAGGTACTATAGCGTACTGGCATGGGAAAATGGAGAGTGGATGATACACTAAACACAATAATATTGTCCAAATAACATAATACAATTTTATGAAATGAGCATAGACAATGAGGAGACATCAGTAAATCATATCCATAAGAGTATCATCCCGGCTCAATGCCATCCTCATCACCTCACCACCTCTATACATGCATTGTTTTTGTCATATTTTTGGGTTATTAAATGTAATTAATTCTAAGTTAGATACCTACCAATTTTCAAAAAAAAAAAAAAACTTGAAAGTCCGGCTACATGTCTTGCGACAACAACATTCACGACCTTGTGTATGGTCATGTGTCTTTTTAACAAGCAACCCCTAAAACATTCATGCACTCAAGTTTGTCTGAAAGACACTCAAGGACTACACTTTCCGTGCATATTTATACCAAAAGCATCCTGAAAACTGCTGATTTTTCCTATCATGACCACAATTTTATAGTTTGTTTATGTGATTATTACTATTAATACTAACCATTATCATCACTATAATTTTTTTTTTTTTGACAGGCATGCAACATGTCTGTTCTATCAATAATCACAGATGAATTTTTTAGCCATATAATTACTATTAAGAGAGTATCATTATGATCGTTTCAGTGACAGAAACTGATTACTCTAATTACAATTTGTAACTTGCAAGACTATCTGTTGCATTGCATGCATTTTGCTTTGAGATGGTTAAAGACCACTGGATGATTGTTCAACAATAGTCATGGAAAATCATGGTGTGATTCAGAGGTGGATGGATGTTTTCAGTCAGATCCTAAGTTATTAAGTGATGATGTGAAAACCATTTAGTTTCTTTGTAGGGGAGGCTTTTAGGTCACACAAGCTAGGTATAGTTTTTATTTGTTTGTTTATTGTACTAATAAATTCAATTGGGGTCGCTTGCTTGCTTTCGTGCGTTGTGGGTTGGTTAGTATGCGATTATGTTAACAAACAACAGTAACATAGTGGATGAAACATGCTCTGCCCAACTAAGTGATTCATAAATTAAAGAAAGGAAAAGAAAAAGAAGAAACTAGTGGAGGTTGATGATGCAAACCCTTTTCCATCATTCCAGCCTGTCAAAAGCCATATAACCTGCTAAATCATGCATTCTGAAACTATTCTTTATCAACTCTATCCATGTTCCCTACCCTTTTAGAACAATTTATGAGTAAACTAATGAGTAATATTCTGTTCTGTAATTGCATATACGGGATCCTTGCTATTATATTTAACAGATAGACAAAATCTTTTGTAAGTTATCTATGAAACGCAATATTCAGATAACATGTTCTATCATTAAAGGTTTGTTGCATGCATTTACCTTTATCAAACGCATGATGTACTCCAACTACAGATTTTTTTTTCTTGTTTTATTGTTTTATTTTTATCAATAATGTGATAGTACATTACTAGCAGGAAAAGGATGTAAAAATGATATCTAGCCAACCATGAGGATAACTAGATCAGAAAACAAGAAGAGGTATACATGTCAAGCAAATAAAACAAAAGAAAAAAAAATCCCAGTAATACACAAACACCCTCCATCGGATAGCATATTCTCTGTAGGAACACCTGTGAAACAAACATCTCAATTCACCCCATCCTTAGCTAAATTATTGGCCAGCTCATTGAATGATCTTGACACATCAGTAAATGACATTTTCATCCCATGAACCAAATAGCAAGCCAAACAAACTAGGTGGACAAGTCTCCAAGGGGTCTCCTGTGAGGAAACAAGCCAAGAAATCATAGTGGATGATTCCCCTTCAAATCCAAGGAAGTGTAACCCTGGGCCTTAGCCTCTCTTAACCCTATAAGTAATGCACATATCCTACCCTTTATGGCATTCCCCTCTCCAATTGAGCAAAAGAAAGCATGAAGAGTATGATCCAAATAATTTCTAATAATATATCCAACCCCTTAAAGATTTCCCAAGGTGAACCCATCAAAATTTAGCTTAATAACTCCCTCTACAAGAGGCTTCCTAGCCGGTCTATGCCTAGCCATCAAGGAAGAAGATCATTCAATGGATGCCAACTCTATAATGATCTCAGATGTGGAGATCCCTCTAAACTCTAGGTAGAGAGAATGCGGAATACCCCAATGTGACCACCATCCTCATGATCAACTCGGACTATCCCTTACATCTTCAAATATATGTCTGTTTTTCTCTTCCCAAAGATCTTAAAGAATAGAATGCAAGAGGAAGCTATATATTAACTCCTCTTCCACAGTCCATGAAATTTTCATTGATCAAGAAACAAACCAATCCCAATAGGCATTACCCAGTCCGCACTTATCAGTTGGAGGCAGAAATGTCAAACCTATCTCGCTATCTCATGATCATGCAAACAAAAGGGAGCAAGGCTAGATATTTTCTTTTTTATGCAAAGAACATCGCATGTACTGATTCGATAGACTAAGGTCCAAGTAAATGCTTTAATACTAGGGGAACCATAGTTTTCAAACTTGATGAGTGGCATAGGGGGTAGGGAGACTATCCATCTCCACATATAATACAAAAGAAAGACCAAGAAAACACTCATTAGGATTAAGGATCCAAACCTCAGCATCCTGGCTTGATGGGTCAATAAACAGAATTTTTAGAATTCAAACAAATTCTCCAACTCGACCAAACTGGCAAGACCAACATCCAGCCCGGCCTCCTGAAGACCAAGAAGGAATATCCGCAACTTTAGACTCTTACAAACCAAGTCAAAGAAACATGGGAAGAAAGAAAACAAGACTCTCAGCCGCCACCAAATATCACACTAGAATCAAATGTAGACCCCACTCCCTAAACGAAGATGAGCATAAGGATTAAAAATCAAAACAAGCGGAGATAGGTCTTTTCAAGGACTAGCACTATATAACCTGCCCAAGGATTAATGTCCCATCCATTTACATGAATGCCGTACTTGTTTTTTTTTTTTTTTTTGATGGATAATGATAGTTTATATATAAATAGAAGAAGAAGAAAAACAGGAAAGGATACAAACAATGAGACTAAAAGATCATACGCAACAGCCCCCTAAAGAAATGAAAAGAAACTTAAGGAATGTTCCATAGCAGGTTCTTCCCATAAGCAAACTCTGAAAAAGGAACGTTAGCGAAATCCATCCGATTAGAACCCCAAAAGTGCAAGGCTGAAGGAGTCTTCCCTACAACATCCTTACATGAATTTTCCTTACTCTGAAAAATTCCGGTATTATGTTCCTTCCATATGGTCCACAGAATTGCCCCCGGGGTCAGGTTCCACAAAACATTACGCCTAGATTTCCTTTTCTTATACCCCCACGCAAGAAGAAGCTCACTTAAACTTCTAGGATGGGCCCAACCAAGCTCAAATTTAGTAGAAATGGCATTCCAGCAGCTATGGGCAATCTCACAGTGGATGAAGAGATGGTTAACTGTTTCCTCCTCCTTGCACATGCAGCATCTATTCATCATAGCCCACCCTCTCGACTGCAAATGATCTGTTGTGAGAACTTTGTTGAGAAAACCCAACCAAACAAAGAAGGCCACCTTAGACAGTAAACCCACCTTCCAAATGAAATTCAACTGAATATTATCATACTCTTGCGGCTTCAAGTGAAGAAAGAAGGCTTTGACCGAAAAGGTACCCATTTTCTCCCATCTCCACCTTCTCCCATCATTAACTTGGTTCAAACTAGCCCCCTGCAAGACTTGAAGCAGCTCACCCATCATATCAATCTCCCAATCCAAAAGATTTCTTCTAAGAGCAAGATCCCAACCAACCACATTTCCTTGCCTTATGATCACATCCGCCACCTTAGCCTCTTTGTTATATGTCAAGGCAAAGATAGTGGGGAAACACTCCTTCAAGGGCCTCTCGTTACACCAAGCATCGCTCCAGAATTTAACCCTCGAGCCATCCCCCACCTGAAAAAAAATACCTGTCTCAAAATTTCTAGCAACACTTTGAATGGCCTTCCAAACACCAACACCGTAAGAACCTGAGAAAGAAGCAGCAGCCCAGTCACCAACATCAGTACCATATTTTCTAGCAATGAGTCTCCTCCACAAGTTGCCCCTTTCTTCCCCGAATCTCCACAACCATTTACCCATTAAGGCAATATTGAAATCCTTCAATCTACGGATGCCAAGCCCACTCTCCTTTCTGGATTTACAAACCGAATCCCAAGCCACCAAATGATATTTGTAGTTGCCCTCCGCATCATTCCATAGAAAATCCCTTTCCAACTTCTCGATCATCTCAGCCACCGAAGATGGAATCTTCAAAATAGACAACAAATAAGTAGGTAAATTTGTGAGAACCGATCTGAGAAGAGTAATCTTATCTCCTTTGGAGAGATATTTGGTTTCCAAGAAGAAAGCTTCCTTTCCAAGCGCTCCACAATCGGCTCCCAAACTGCTTTTGATTAAAATCTCGCCCCTATTGGGACGCCTAAATAAGTGGTTGGAAGACTACCGGATTCGCAACCCAACACACTACATAGCTCATTGATATCTCCCACCTCACTAACTCCGAAAATCTTACTCTTAGCTAAATTGATCCTCAAACCAGAAACCGCTTCAAAGCAAATCAAAATGCCTCTAAGATACCGAAGTTGAGCATGAGAATGACCACAAAAGATCAAAGTATCGTCGGTAAACTGAAGATGTGAGATGGCAAGACATTCCGACCCGGGAAAGAATCCTTCCAACAACCCAGAATCATAAGATCTCTGAAGGAGTCTACTAAAAGCCTCAGTCACAAGAATGAAGAGAAAGGGTGAAAGTGGGTCACCCTGCCTCAGCCCTCTAGAAGATTTGAAAAAGCCGGTAGCTTCTCCATTCACAAGCACGGAAAAGGAGGCAGGAGAGATACAAGAAATAATCCAGAAAATCCATTTTCAGCTGAACCCCATTCGCTTCATAAGATACAGTAAGAATTCCCACTCCACTATCTCCATGTCCAATTTAACAAGCACACCGCTTTTCTTTTCTCTAGTTCTAGAGTCAATACACTCATTAGCAATAAGAACTCCATCAAGAATTTGCCTCCCACCCACAAAGGCACATTGAGAAGGAGAAACCACATTATGGATCACTCTTTTAATACGTTCCGCCAGGATTTTAGAAATGATCTTGTACAAACTCCCCATAAGGCTAATGGGTCTGAAATATTTGAGGCGGGAGGCCCCGTTTACCTTTGGGATCAAGGAGATGAAAATGGCATTAACACATCTAGCAAGGCTATTATGCTTAAAGAAATCTTGAATATCCCTAAGGAGGTCGTGATTAATAATGTCCCAACACTTCTTGTAGAAAGCTAAAGTAAAGCCGTCGGGCCCTAGAGCCTTGTCCCCACTTAAGGTATTAATGGCCTCCTTCACTTCCACTTTCGTAACCTCCCTATCCATCCAAAGTCTATCATCCTCCGAAATCATATCAAAGTCTAACCCATCCAGCTTTGGTCTGATTATTAGACCACGTGATGTTAGCACCCCTCAACGGGACTTCCACCAGAAAATTTCTGTTAATGAACTCACAAAAATCAGCCATCTCCTTGTAAGGATAAAGACACCCAGCTCTCTTCGAACAAAATTTGATCTCATTGAAGTCACCCCCAATGCACCACGGACCGGACCACCCCGCCTTCACCCCTTCAAGCTCCTCCCACATGGAGAGAGACTTTTATCAGTTGGCCCATAGACATAAGACATGAGCCATGTGACAGTCTCCCAACCCCTTTTAACACTACACTCAAAGAATAGACCCCTTCCACTTTACTGGCCATTTCAAATTTCTTCGACTTCCATCCAATCCCAATCCCACCAGCTGCTCCCACAGCGGATTTGGAAACCCAATGGATATTATGTGGCCCCCAGATCTCTCCTAACAGCTTAACGGAGTTATTCTCCAACTTGGTTTCTTGAAGTAACACAATATCTACATCAATAGTCTTAATCAAAGATTGCACCACCACTCTTTTCTCTGGTGCGTTCAACCCCCTAACATTCCAAGAAAGGATATTCAGCTTCATCTGATCACTGGCAACTGCCCATTAGACCTCCTCGTCTTACCAGAACTCGCCGGAGAATTTTTGCATGCTTGTGACCAATTCAACCTCTGTAGCTCCCTGTTCAACTTCCTTCTCGTACCAGATCAGACAAATGTTTCCTTTCAATAGCCGTGAAAAGCGCCAAGGCCTGATCCTCAAACCCCTCAAATGAAACCCCTAAAAATCTGCTGAAGTCCATAATATGGTCTAGGACCTATCACCCATGTTGATCCCGCCCCAAGAAATGGAAAGTGTTCCTCAGACTCAACATCTCTGAAATCAATAATGCTACCACTACTTCTATCTTCGCAAAGGGGCAAATGAGTCTCTAAGGGAGTCACAGACAGAGGGAAAGAAAGTCCTGCATCACTATATTCTGCATCCATCGTACTCATCATCTCCTTACGGTCACAACCTGAGGTCCTTTTCCAATCTCCGAATCCACTATTATTAGCGTGAATATCAGGTCAACAAACTTGCGCATCTGCCAGATCAATAGCATCCTGATAAGCAACCCCAACCTCCATAGATAGTCTCGTTGCCAAAGAAAGATCCAGCCCATCTACACGGATAGGATGTGAGTCGGACACAGAAACATTGCTCCGGACATCAGCTTCCAAGCTAATAAGGGGAACAGCGACATCAACTACACACAACAGCGGATCTGAAGGACTACTCTCACGACTTTCCAAACCAAGAATCTCAAAGGGAAGGTGACTGCGCAGATTAAAAGCCAAGGAGATATTACCTTTGTTTGAATTCAATAAACTACATTGGATGGTCCCAAATAACATTTATTGCGAACCAGAAAGTCAGAGAGAAGAAGAGTTCCACAAGACCAGATCAAGCCAAAAATATCTGTCAACAAAATATCAACCAAATCATCCTTGTGTATCGAACGACAGAACCCATCATGCGAATCCCTAATATTTACCTTTTTTTTTTGGAACTGGTAAATTACGGAGTCATATTAAAGGGAAAATAGAGATCAGCAATACATGGTTCATACATGTCGAGTCCCGTAGGACCAAACAACCAAAAGGAAGTGAAACGAATTAGCAAAGCCCTTAGGCACAAAATTAAAGGCACTAGCTCCACATAGAAGCTAACAAGAAATCAATCAGCAACACACATCCATAGCATTCGGCAAAGAGCAGTAGTAGCAGCACCATCATAAGTCGCAAGCGGACAGAACCACGACAGCACAGTAGCATGTCGACCATCTGGAGCAACACCAGCAGCAGCACCACCAAGCGTAATCAAGTCAGCAGCAGCACACCAATTATTAATCATATCATAGTAGCAACAAGGAGGCACATCAGCCACAAGTGAACAGCAGGGGCAACAGCAGCAGCACCATCACAGCACCATGCAATACAGTATTATGCACAGCAGCAGCAGACACAAAGTAAACCACCAACATAAGATATGTTAATCCCCCACCAGGATACCATCAGCAATCTTAATCAAGGCAGGAGAGCAGCAGCAAGGAACAGAAGCGCAGCAATAGCAGTTCACCTTCAGCCCACACCCCTCACCACCCTCACCAATAATAATCAATGCACGCACACACATAGTAAATGTCCCCGCACCAATGCAAGCACACTCCCCTCACCTCCCTCACCAACATCAGCACTACCCACAAAGCCACAGCATAATACAATCCTCCTCATCCTTGTCAGCACAACCTGAAACACAAACAGGGCAGCACCGACACAGGGCAAAACATATTAGGTAAGCAAAACCACCATACCATCCCTCCCCCTCACCACCCTCACCCAGATCAATCTAGACACCCACAGGCACAAAGGGCACTTCACCACCTCCAAGGTAAGCTCACCACCCTCACCAATATCCTAGCCCGGCAGCTGAATCAAGTCAGAATCACAGGTACACACACACACCCAGGTATACACACACACCCACACACGCCCACTCCACCCACCGGAAATACAGTACATAAAAGGCACAAAAATGGTTTAACCACGCCAGTACCACTTGCCCAAACTGTCTTTATGAATACTACTCTTGACACTCTCAGGGAGCTCCTCATATTTCCAAACCTTAATCTCATTGAGGGTGCTGTACAGACTGCCAAGCAATCAGTTGGTGAGTTGCATTCCCTAAGCACATTTACAAACTCCACCTCTTCCAACCTATATTTTAGTTGATGAATAGTGCCCCAAAGATCTCTAACCTTCCAAGGCACCTCCAAAATGTGAGGTTTGGAAAGGATAAGAACTGAATCCATGGAATCAGAAGCGACAATCAATTTTCTGATACTGGCATCCACAGCAAATTTCATGCCCACCGAAATAGCCTCGAGCTCATGATTAAGAATCTGGTCCGGCTCTCTGGTCACCGAGAAACCTAACACACATCTTCCATTGCAATCTCTAATAACCCCTCCTGAACCAGCTAAGTTTAAGGAAAGAGAACCATCACAATTAAGCATATGACAACCTTGGGGTGGGGAGGGGTGGGAGGGGTTCCCAACAGCAAGTAACCTCCTTGGTGATGGTGAATTCAGTAATGATACCCCATTCCTCACACGAGTCTATTATCCCTATTGTCTTGGATATTCATCAACAGCCCGGTTATCCCATCTCTCACGTCAGCCACAATCCTCTTGATGACCCCCTTCCAATCAAGATAGTTGTTCTGAAATATTCGAGAATTTCTTTCCTTCCAGATATGATACACAGTGGCTCCACAACAGCCTTTTCTAACAATGTTAACTAGATCAGTACCAACAATCATTCTGGAACAGCTCAAGGCTTCATCATCCCATTGTAGTATCCCTCTATTGAGCAAACATTTTTTGAGAATAAAGAACCAAATCTTGGATGAGAAATCACAGTCAAAAGAAAAGATGATCATGAGCCTCAGTACCCCCACCAGGGTTTTAAATACCGGAACAGGTCGCCGGACCGGTTCCGTCCGGTTCCGGTCCGGATTGCCGGTACGGACCGGTACCGGCCGGTCCGGAGCCGGTAC
>JAUPMG010158017.1:0-10873 GCA_031762675.1 Pachysandra terminalis | reverse complement strand
AGTTCAGAAATTTTGTATGAACTCTATTTCATCCGAATCCAAATCAACACTTATAAAATACAAGTTTGCATCTAAAGCCAAACAAATTTACATTTCAGAACAGAATTTGAATTCTATATATATATATATATATATATATATATAATTATTCATGATGTTTATAAGAAATCCACAACCGAGCACACACATTGTTTTTGAAACCCAAACCAGAACAATATCACATGTTTTCAAAAAAAAATTGACAAGGTGCTGAAAGGATAGACGGGGTACTTACCTAAGATTTAAGCACAATTTCAAGACAAGAAGTTAGTTCCTCTTCCTTCCTTCCTCACCGATCACAGCCACACAGCCACTTTGATTTCCTTTTTCTTCCTCTCTTCTCCTCTCTTCTTTCTTTCTCTCCCACCAACCACCAAACGTGAGAGGATGAGGATCAAGTGTCCTCATCCCTCAATTCTCTCCCCCTCTCTCTCCATGTTGCTGGCCAACGTTCCCCCATCTGCGCAAAACCGTTCACGCATTGTTGGTGCGTGAACAGCCTAAATTAATTTCAAATTAAATAATAAAACATACCCCCATTAAAAGTTATTACATATAGACCCCCATTTTCAATTAAATCATATCAATTAACTCCTTAGTCTAAATAAACACGGGTAATTATACACACATGTACGCTTAATTAAATCGAATAAAATATAATTTAATTGGCAAAAAGCTTTAAGAAATTTAGGTCATTACAGGCGGGTTTGTCAGTCCGCCGACAGGACCCACAGACAAAGATTTGGAAAATTGGGGTTTGGTTGGGGGATCCATAAGTGGCATCGATGGGACCCGCCGATGGGTGTCGGCGGATCCGTCGGTGGCACCAACGGGATGTGACTTGGTCGGTGACTTGGTTGGTGGCACCGACGAACCCACCAACCATGTGTAGGTTGGTTTTAGGGTTTGGTTTCTTCAACATTGGTCTTCAGGACAGCCTGATTTTCAGACACCACCTTATTTATCTGAATTATTTAAGTAAATGTCCTCGTATTTTTATTCTCCATTTACTTAAGATATTACATGTAAATAAGCAAACACCCCCCATTTGAATTCAATAAAAGTACTTTCAAACCCTAATTCTGATCGTATAAAAAGTCAACTCTCTAATTTTAGTACAAATTTCGATTTTCAGGATTTTTATCGAAAACATCATTTTAGAGTTGGAATGATTTTAACCAGCCTTTAAGGCCCCTAATAATCCGTATAATCTAGTTACATCATATTATGGTTAGGTACCAAAGTCCAGTAGGAAAAGTGTTATATTTTAGATTTTAAAAATATTTTGGTAAAAAGTCAACGTTTTTCAAACTTAGTCAATTTCCAGACTAGAACCTGGTCTTCCGACTATTTTGATTACATTATGCTCTGCGTATGCATTAATTGTTGATTATTTTTATGCCTGCATATGATTGATTAATATATGCGTACTCTTGAGGACTTAGTCTGATGCGTGCTGATCTGTGATGTAAGATTGTTTTTACATGAACACTTATGCTCAAACTTTGCACATCACTAACCTACTTATTGTAATGATTTTTGTGACTTCTCACTGTGATGTGATGTATGAACCTGATAGGTTGAAAACATGAACCTCTTATTTCTACACATGACTCGTAGTTTCCAGTGTGTCAGTAAATAGTAATTGATTCCCCGACTTAGTTTACAAAAAATCAAATGCTTGTTGGATTATCATGTGGGGTGGTACATTGTTCTGCATGAACATGGGTGCCAGGTGAATGTGGACATATGTCAGAACACTTCCGTTATTCATTTACTAGTTCTTGCATGCGTAGATGTGTGTGATTCAATATGGATGGAATAAATTATGTTTATGCAATTATGATTATTTTTATGCATATTATGTAACTGAATGCTAACCACATGCATTAAAGGACATTCATGCATTGTAGGTCCCTGTATGAGACTCAAACATCGACCAACCTTGGCCTCTCTTAAGGATGACCAAAGGGGTAAAGTGAGGATACTTTGACTCCGAGTTGAGGTCCAAATGAGAGATAAATTCTCTGGAGTCCCAAGTGGACGATATATGTATAAATCTAAAATGATTTATAAGTGAGGGATTAGCTACCCAAGTGTCATTTTTCTTGAATAAATATCAATGAGAGAGAGAGAGAGATGTAAAATCGAAAAAAGAAGATTACAAGTAGATTGCATCCCAGAGGGTGAATTGTGTACACCTAATTTTTTTTTTTTTTTGATAAATTGAAGTATTCGATAACTTGTGCTTTTGAGTACTAAAATATAATATATATATATATAGCGCTGTGTCAAATCATATTTCACATGAAAAATACATATCACAAAAGGGCTCTTTAAACTCGGATGCGTCTCACCAATCTTACTTGGACTCAAAGATTGATAGCAAAACTGAAATACATAGCCTAAACAGCCAAAACCGTGGAGAAAAAAAATCGATGTCAAATAAATCAACAATCACATAAATTGCAAAGATGCCATGGGCAATCCCGGCCGGAAAATGTAGATATAGGAATGGGAGCAACAAAGACACCCGTGGTAGCTGATAACAATTTGCCCCAAGAGACCAATGATATGACCGGAAAATGTAGGTATAGGACAGGGAGCAACAAAAACACCCGTGGTAGCTGATAACAATTTGCCCCAAGAGACCAATGATATGACCGACCCCACGGCTGGAGGTCTAGCAGTGGGGGAGAAGGTACAACCCAAATCAGTAAGGCAAATTGACATATACTTTTCACAAAGTAACAGCATTTTTCTAGTTACCGAGTATGAAAAGGGACTATAAATAAATTAATAAAAGGCGTACACCTCAAATATATCATATCAAATCCATCAAATAATAGAAAACATTTAATTGCAAAGCTCCAAGCAAGTTCATAATTATTCCAAAGGGAAAAAAAACA
Source organism: Pachysandra terminalis (assembly GCA_031762675.1). Classification (NCBI taxonomy): domain Eukaryota; kingdom Viridiplantae; phylum Streptophyta; class Magnoliopsida; order Buxales; family Buxaceae; genus Pachysandra; species Pachysandra terminalis. The sequence continues at coordinate 7,925 of JAUPMG010158017.1, read as the reverse complement.
CTCATTATATTTCTATAACCTACATAGTTCACGAAGTTTGCAATACTATCAACAAATATGATTTTCAACTTGTGAGTGACAGGAAAGAAAAAAGAACCATGAATTTTACACACTACTCCATTAGTCTCGTTGCCACCGACGACTCCTTTCAATCCAATAGGCAAAGTCCAATAGTTGTTATTGAACAAAAGACCTACCTGAACTGAAGTAACAAAACATTCTCAGGGAAGATCTGACGTTTGGCAGACGACAGCAGGCATGTGATTCCATGCACAAGAGCCAAGTTCCCATCCTTGACTTAACATAGAAGTTCCAGAGGCCATTTGCTTGTAATCACTGCAGAAATCTTCACCAAGAAGTGTTGATATAGCATCAGTTACAATGGACTGATCTTTTTCGCAATTGGCACTATTCTCAAACCAATCTGAACCAAGTAAAGCATCGGGCCCGGTAGAGTCCGTCCTAGGTGAAATTTTGTTGTCTGCTCCTCTATCTGTAGTCAGAACCTGGTCAACCGGTTCTGGCTTAACATTGCATCCTGCAGAAATCACAAATAAGAACAAGTAATTGAACAACTCTTTTTAACTTTTCAAAGAACAATAAGTTTAAAATACACTACTCACCAGGCAAGGTCTTGGCAGGTGGAAGCTCATTCGATGAGCTTCCACTCATAGGGGTGCATTCTCTGAAAACCACTGCAGCAGAACAACCCAGAGGAGAAATAGGGTCACCGTATCCTTCCCATTCTATCTTGCGTAGATTCAAATTCAAACTGTCCACTGCGTCACTGGGTGTAACAACAGAAGAATTAGAGCTCTTCTCAGGTGAATGATTCTTTGCACTGCTCAAAGTCTGTGCCTCATGAAGTAACGCTTCCAACAGGCCACTATTCTGTGGTGAAAGATAGTCCGACTGCAGGGGCTCAGTTGGAGGAGACTGGATAAAAGCATCAAAAGGCTCAAATGAGCGTGGAGGAGAAGGCATGCCCCAGCCACCAAGGTCATTTTCTGGATATTGGAATGAAGGGAGCTCCAACTTCATAGGCCCAGGGGTGGGCTTAGAAGCTGAGAAAGTGCCATTTAACAAGGCATGGCTGCCAGGAATTACACCAAAGGGTGGTGAATTCTTTATGTTAGGGTCAGGATCAACTGGAAAAGATAACCCAAAGGATCTAGCTATCTTCCCGCAAGTATCGTTCTGGAACTGGTCAAATGGTGAGAACCCATTGGTGAGACTACCATTAAAGAAAGGGAACAGGGTCTCTGATTCCCGAAGGCGCTTGGGACGATGCAACATGGGGGGCACACAGCTATAGTTTTGATATGAACCCAAACCTTGTGTCAGCATGCTACTTAAAGAAATATCAGTAAGTGCTGGTGCATATGATAAAACCCCTTGGTTGGGTTTTAAATTGTCAAAAAAGACCTCAGGAATCTCGATATTGTTTGTTTGCATGAGATCAGTATGCTGTGAATCCCCACCATTGAATTCACCAGAGTTCTGATTTTGTTGACTGTCATCAAGTACTTGCAAAGAAACGTCAGGAGGGTAAATTGGTAAACCAGCACGCTGCCTTCTCTTGATTCGAGTATTCCAATAGTTTTTAATCTCATTATCTGTACGTCCTGGCAACTGACAAGGCAAAAGGGACAGAAACATATTGTAAGCACATAAAGGTTCTGAACATAGGAAGAAAATGATAGAGTGAGGAAGATATTTAAAGAAAAATGTGGACAATTCATCTGCAACTTTGATAACCAGAATTCACACATTTCAGTCTCCCCAAGTTATCGTAAATTCACAGTTTCCGTTAAAGACTACAATAAAATAATAAACTTACATAACTAATCCCAAATTATTTTAGGTAGTGTAAGTTGTCACATCCAAGCATCCCGCAATAAATACAGATGATTAAATCTTAACTTTGATATTACCAGAAAATGGAAAAGGGGCAAATTTATCAGAATATTGTATAGCATTCATGGCAGTGTCTTAAATTGAATGGAACCGTAAATCTTTCGACATATAATTTGAATTCGGTAAGAGTAAAAATCATAATATAAGAAGAATTTAACAGATCATAACATAGAATTATTGAAAAACAAAAAACTGACAACACAATTTACTACATATATACATACTTCGGTTCGCGCACTATAAAATATTGGTATCACATGCATAGTTGCTTTCTCATAATATCATATATATCAACCTAAACCAATTCATCTTAATCATTCCTGATATGCTACTACGAAAGTTTTCATTCCTTCCTCGAGGAAAAAAAGAATACGCAGTGAAGATTACCAAGATCAAAATCAACGAAAGAAGTTTCTAACTCCATTCAGTGACATTGAAGCCATTATCCTCCACGAAATGAAATTCACACATCATCTTTAACCATGAGGAAAAAAATCGCAGTCATTATCCTCCATGGAATGAAATTCACATGTCATATTTAAACCATGATTTAAAAAAAAAAAAAAAAAGTCATCTCCAGTCATGAATATATCAATGTAACACTTTTGAAACAAATCCTGTATGATTTGACAGCCTAATTGTGTCAAGCATTCTTTTGGAGGGAGGGAGGGAAGGGGTGTTTCCAAATCCTCTTAAATGGAACCTTAAAAGTAAAGACATGAAGTAGGCTAGATTTTCCTTGAAACATGTAGAAGGAAAAGAAAAGCAAGTTAAGGCCCATCATTCGGGCAGAATTTGTGGGTGTCATAAATTGGTCAAGTCTTACAATTTAACAAAAATGCATTATTTGATATTTTTGATATTCGAATCAGACAGCAAGAACATGAATCTTAAGTTTCAATATATAACTAAGTTTCTAAATGATTCCACTCGGATTGTATGATTCAAATTGGTGAATCACAGAATTCTCAAAACATTAGATAAAAGGATAGCAAGAAAAGAGGGGAAATGTGCAAGAATGTAAGAGAAAATAACAAATGACTCATTTTTTGAACTTTGATGTCATATAATTAATTTTTTTCTCTTGATAAATAACAAAAGGGGATACATATACAAACAAGGGCAGATCTGAACAGGTCCGCACACATGAAGCCTACCCCATATTACAAGAAACCACTAAAATCAAATGCCTGGCCCATATTACAAGAACCCACTCAAATCTAACTAGAACATAGAACTGCATAATACAATGCCCCCTAAGAACTCCGCTTTGCCAAATTATCCACCAATACATTGGCATTCAAGCACTTTGACATTGAGATATTTCTTGGATGTCAGAAAGTAATCAGCCTCAGATATGAGGACAATCATTAAGTGTCATAAACCACTCCTTTGGCCCAACAGATGACTGTTGAAGAGTCTCCCTCATCAGAAAGACAAAAGATTAAGCCTCTTTGCTTCTCTAGTCCCAAATAAAAAGAGCCAAAGATTCGGCAGCACTCAAATATATGTTGCAAATCGCGCCAGGATAAGGTAGATACCTCAAAGGAGATGCCTGAAAATGCCTTTAATACCCAAGTAACATGGGTTCCTCAAAGAACAACCATTCAAGTTCAACTTCATCAACCCTAGAAGAGGGCTTCAAACAGACATTAAAACCTTCATGGCATTATGCTAGGTCATTAGTGGCCTGGCCTCCATTCTCGATATATTTGATTCCACAATTCACCAAACTCTTTAGAAGCTTCAGCAAAACGAGGGAAAAAAAATAATAATAAATCTTCTCTAGGACCTTGTGATCAGTCACCCTCGTTCAAAATTATTTCATTTATTTCTCCCATTGCATGTTTCCAGATGAATGAAAAGAGTTTTTTCCTTCAGATCCCAATCCTTTTAGCATCACTGGTAAATAACATCTCTATTTTTTTCTTATCAGTAAAAAAATTATTGTATCGTATTGACTATGCAACGTAAAGTAGGGATAGCCCAACATACACAAAATGTATACAGCTAGACTTAACAGAATATACAGCTAGCTAGAACAAAGCAGTACAAAAGTACCAGAGGAAAAGAAAAAGCAGCTAAGAAAATTGAAAAGAGCCTTGGTCACCCTTCAAAAAACCCATATTTGAACTCCTGCGAGATTGAAACCCAAAAGGATAGAAATCTGAAAACTTTGGATACGACATTTGGAACACAACTCCTTATTTTCAATCAACCTTCTGTTACTTTCCTTCCAGACAGTCCATGAAACAGCAAATGGGCCTAGATATTCACGCCATTTCGCTACTGAGACTGAATTTCGAAACAAAGAACAGCTGAAAATTTCTCTGGCTTAACCACTGACAAAATTGCCAACAATGATGACAGATCTGAATGATAAAACTGCAATGTAAAAAAAGATAATGAACTGATTCTGCTTCAGACTTGCATAGGCAAACACTATTTGACGGTATTAACATTTTGTCAAGTGCTGCACTCCACACAAAGCATCCCAGCAGGACCTCTTGTACTGGAATTTGGTACCAGATTGGACATGGCTTATACCAGCCCATAGGTCTGGTGACAACCAGTCCAGGTCTGGTACACAGAGATAGGACCAGACTGAGCCGGATTTACAAAACAGCCCCAATCCCTTCTAAAAATAATAATAATAAATCTTTAAAGTGCAGAGAACTAGAGATAAAGACCAAGAATAAGAAGAAAGAACAGAGAAAGAAGGAAGAAAAGATGAAGAGAGAAGAGAAAAAGAGGATTCTCTCTCTTTCTCTGAGTCTATATTTCCTTTTCCCGAATCTTTCTTTAGATTTAGATTTTTCTTTCTTTCTTCTAAAACAACCAGCACGTATGTACTGGTCTGTACCAACTTGGACAAAAGAACAAGAATAAGAAGAAAGAACAGAGAAAGAGGGAAGAAAAGATGAAGAGAGACGAGAAAAAGAGGATTCACTCTCTTTCTCTGAGTCTATATTCCCTTTTCCCGAATCTCTCTTAAGATTTAGGCTTTTCTTTCCTTTTTCTAAAACAACCAGCACGTATGTACTGGTCTGTACCAACTTGGACCAGTCGGTTGAGACCAGTAGAGGCCGTTACTTTATTTTTTAATTTCTTCATCTTCTTCATACTGCAACTCCATTGATGTTGCTTTGTATTGCTATATCTTTTGTGCATTGCCGATCCCACGCCTTTGGTAAAGGAGGGTTGCGTCAGGTTGACAGCCGGTATAAAACTTTTGCTAAATCTGTTATGATATAAATCCTCAACCATCATTTCAATCTTATGCTAGTGTTGTATATCGCAACACGCTATAATGAAGCCCAGTTGCAGTAGTAAGTAGGCAAGGGTTCTCACGTTAAAATGGACAAACAGGAGTAAAGAAGCTAGTCGAAGAGGAATATTGGGACTTTTATATGGAAGATGTTAAAGTTAGTAGATGTGATAAAGAGAAGATAAATTTATATAGTGTATTTACAGCAGTGTTAAAACTCGGTATCAATCTATCAGATAGGGGATCGTCCCAGTCCGGTACCGAGTTGGATCAGCAATCCGTAGCAGAATCAGCCAAAATCCAAAACATGAAACTAGTTGAGTTGAAAGAAAATCACAAATGCATAAAACTTATGTTAAAAACTACTAAAATTTTATTAAAAGCATTCTATATAATGTGTTGCTGTAATCACGCATTCGCTGATTCGCACTATAAACCTATACAATTAACCTTAGAAGCACGTATATAAGTAATAGAAAATGCCTATAAAATCAACAATTAAACATAAAAAAGGCACGTATAGCTTGCCCTTAAAAGAAAGACCTTTAAGTATAGTCACATGACCATAATAATAAAATGTAAATGTTTTGGACAATCCAATCCGAATCATCTAAAATGGGACATACCGCCAAAATCAAAAGATCTGAACATGTAGCGGACCGAGTCAGAGGGGAAATAGAATCTCCCCTGCTCGGTTAAGGTTCTAGGATTGCCTATAAGTGTTACCGAGTTTGATGCAGGACAACATGGTTCTTCGGGCACAAGCTTGAATAATAAATAAAGACGATAAATAATAGAAAAAGGAGAATAATTTGACAAAATTTCACTACCAATACCTTGAACAGATTAGAATCTCACTAATATGAAGAAGGGTTGGTAAAGGAATCTCACCAATACCAAAGAAATAAGAGGAACCACACCTCAAAAACACATAATGTGCAAAACTCTATTCAATTTTCGTCATCTCCCCTTACACCAATAATAAACCCTTCACCTTCCAAAAAAAAATAATAATAATAGACCCTTTATATAGACTTATTCCTAAACCCTAATCACATAAAAAGAGTCATAATCTAATACATATACTTAAAGAGACCTAAAACCACCAAAATACAACCAAAAATTTTCTAAAACAAGAAATATTATTCTAATAAAATTTTCACACGAATTTCCTACATAAATCCTAATTCTAACAGCTTCTCTAGTCAAACTTTAACAAATAATAATAAAATCCTAACCTAAAAAGGACTCAAATAATTGGGCTTGCTAGAGAATCCATGAGTATGACCCAATTAACAAGTATGGGCCTAAACATACAATTAATTGACATGGGCCTGTGGAACAATTCCACAACAGAGTTGAATTGTCCGAACCAACTCGATATCGTCCGATTCTTTAGACTATGGTTTACAAGAGACTAGATGATAAGGAGACAAGGTTGACAAGATTGACAAGTATAAACTTTGGTGTACAAGAAAAGATACTAATAAAAATTTTATAGGTATAATGGTAAATATTGTAGGTGTAAAAAGAACTACTGATAAGTAAATGGTAGTTAAATTAGTCTTAGGACAAAAGATTCTTAACATCACTAGTGCCTATGCAGTGCAAATATGACTAGAAGAAATATTAAAAAACAATTTTGGGAAAAAACAATGGATGGTTCAATTCAAGAAATTCCGAACTTGGAGAGGATATTTATAGGTAAATATCTAAATGGTCATGTTGGAGAGGAACTGGACAGTATGATAAAATATATGGAGGACAGGGCTTTAGATAGAGGAATGAGGTAGGGGAAGAAACTTGAGTTTATAGTGGGTTACGACCTTACATTAACAAATACTTCCTCTCAAATGAGAGTTGGATATCTAGTAACCTTCAAGAATGGACCAAACTAGAGCGAAATGGACTTTTTTCCATCTCAGGAGAAATTAGTTAGGAACTTGCAGAAATTGCATGGTTATTCTAGGAGAAAATCTAGTACAACATAGGTAATGGTGATGAATGTTTGTATTAGGAGTTAGAAGAGAGGAAAACATATAAAGAATGATCAAAAAATAAAATGGTGGAACATAAAAGGAGAAAAATTAGTGATTTTCAAAATTACACCAATGAAAGATGAAACATGGGATCTAAACACAAATGTGGGATGACATAGCCAATTGCATTAAAAGATAAAATAAATAAATAAATAAATAGGTCTTAGGATAATTAAGAGGTAAGATTAAATACCATAAATAAATTTGGTGGTAGAGTGACGAGGTTCAAAATGTTGTCAAAGAGAAAAAAAACTTTATTTTAAACATGGCAAAGAAATAAGAACCAACGAAACTTAGAAAAATATAAAAGTGCTAAATAAGAAACCAAAAGAATAATATGGCAAAAAAGAAAAACATATGACAACTTATATAATAAGCTAGGTATAAAGAAGATGAGAAATAAATCTATAAACTTAAAACAATACAAGAGAGAGAAGAATTTAAGAGATCCAAGATGTATTAAGAATGAGGATTGAATAAAAAGGCACCTCTCAACCAAGTAACTAGAGTCCCAACCACGAATGGCTTCCTTCCCCCCTCCTCTTCCTTCGGTTGCTGCTTCGAGAGTCACCTTCTTTCCACCCCTTCCCTCTCATTCCCACATTTCCTACATCGCTCATGTTTCACTCGTTTTGGTCATCCCACACCCATCTCTTTAGTTGTGCCTCTTTCCTCCTCCATAATCAGTTGCTACTCCTTCA
>JAUPMG010157987.1:0-10874 GCA_031762675.1 Pachysandra terminalis | reverse complement strand
TTAGTCTAGAATTAGTTTTTGTTATTTAAAATGCTAGAATTTTTATTCTAGGTGTATTAGTTACTTATATCTTACTAAAATTGCTCAGGACTTTCGCTTATGATTTAATTGTGTTGCCACTCTCGTAGAAATACGAGGTGAAGGTGACGCTTGGACTGAAAAATCCATGAAATTGGAAAAACCTGGTTCGGGTCGTTACAATTAGTATCAGAGCCAGGTTTCGATCTTGGGACCTGTGGGTTGTGGGCCCACCACGGTTCCGCAGGTCGCGCGGCCCCCCGTCGCCACCCTAGATGTGCGACCCTCCGCCTCCCCCATTGACCCGTGGGGTGCGCGGTCCCCTACTGCCCCAAGGGGTGCGGGGCTCCCCTCCCCCCAGGGTGAGTGACCCAACGCCACCCCCAGGGTGCGCAGTCCCCTCTGCGCACCCCCACACTGCCCCCCCTCCCCCCTGGGGTGCACGATCCCCTACCGCCCCACAAGGCGAGCAACCCAACGCCACCCCCGAGGTGCGCGATCCCACCACCGCCCTCCAAGTGCGAGAAAATTGATTGTGTAAATAAAAGCTTTATTTGGGACCACCGAATATCAGAAAAAAAATCCACCTTCTAGCATGTGATAGAATTTGGTATGAAATAATCAATGGTGATCTAAGCATTTTGAAGACTAAGGAAAAGAACCCATCCTTGCTTGCCAAGATAGGTTGGTGTATTCTCCAAGAACAAGAGTCTCTTTGGGTCAAAATCCTATAAGCTATATATAATCTGAAGCACCAAAATTTCCTTCAATACATATAGGTCAAGGCTCTTCTCATAACTTGGAGGAGCATTCTTCAAGGTAGGAATCTTTTGATAAAAGGTTTAATATGAAGAGAGTTGGGAATGGTCACTCAATATATGGAATAAGCACTGGTTTGGGGACTCAATAATCTCTTTATGTTTACCTTTAAACATCACGAATGTTCCTCCAAACCAAGATCAATTGAACATGAAATTCTGTGATCTTATTCAACATGGCAAATGGTAGTAAGAAGAATTTATGGCATCCTATACCAAAGGCTTAATATGGAGAGATGGAATGGTCACTCAATAATCTCTGTATGGAATGAGCACTAGTTTGGGGACTCAATAATCTCTGTATGTTTACCTTTAAACATGAATGTTCCTCCTAACCAAGATCAATTGAACATGAAAGTCTGTGATCTTATTCAACATGGCAAATGGCACTTAGAATAATTTCTGGCATCCTAAACCAACTTGATAAGGATCGAATATTTTGAAGATAAACTGATATGTTCAGGTTCTTTCACAATAAAGTGTGCTTACCAATTGTTGAGGGGTTTTGAATAGGAAGGTAAAAACTGGAAATGGGTATGGAATGTACCTTGTATTCAACGGATTCGAGACTTCATCTGGTTGTGTTCCCCTGGCAAACTGCCATGTGGAGATGCTCTTGCATTAAGATGTTGGAAAAATAGGATAGAAAACATAGAAAGATGAATTACTCTTAAAGTGCATTACAAAGTCGTTTTCCTTAAGAAATTATTTGTCTCCACCAGAAATGGTATGCAAATGAGATTCAACAAATATTTCTCCAGGACACAATGGAGCCCAGAAAAACTCTGTTGCTTAGTTTCGTTTTTGCACTTATGAAACTAAACTTGAACACCTCTTTGAAATTTTCTATTATGACAAGAAAGAAAGAAATACTCGAAATTTGAAATATAGAAAGAGTATAGAGAGAAGAGAAGAAGTCTGGAATAAAATTCTGTGTATTCAACAGTGTGCAGTAGACTTTTAAATTGTTTAGTAAATAGTCTGTTTGTTAGTGAACAGACACACTGTTTCAATTTCAACAGTTATAAACTGCCTATAATCAACACACTTAAATCTGACTGTTAGAAATGAATAACGATCATTTAATTTCCACCGTTAGATCAAAGTTAGTTTGATCTTACACTAACGGTCTAGTAAATCCAACCATTAGATCTACTTAAGAAGCATCCTATGGTCCAGATTGAACCACCAGATTGAACGTTCTTGACCATCCAAAAATGAATGATCATGACTTGATCTCCAATCTTCGATGCTTCGTGCTAAGTGCCGAGTGCGCACACATTGTTTCAATTTCACCAGTTAAAAACTGTCTATTCTCAACAGCCACTTAAATCTAATCGTTAGATTAAATGAATAATGATCATTTAATCTCCAATGTTAGATCAAAGTTAGTTTGATCTTACACTAATGGTCCAGTAAATCCATCCATTGGATCTACTTAAGAAGCATCCTATGGTCCAGATTGAACCACTAGATCGAACGATCTTGACCATCCAAAAATGAACGATCATGATTTGATCTCCGATCTCCAATGGTTCGTGCTAAGTGCCAAGTGCACATCAAGGCGCCACAAAAGCCCCACTAGCGCCCTACAACCCACTACCACGCGCATGTGCGTCCGGTGCTTTGCACCGTACTAAAGCATACACCAAAGTATTTCTTTACCACACAATAGCTTTTTTTGGGTTTGGCTTTATAAAACCAACTCCAACTTGCCTTTTTCCAATGTGGGACTTCATTCAATGCTCTTTAACTCCTTTCTTTTAAAAACTTTCCCATTTCAAAATATATATATATATATATGCCAAAGATACATCATTCCTAGAGCCATATGCCAAAGAGATTGTAAGGAGCTAGTGCTAGAGACCACTTTGCATGCCTTATGAGATTGTAGACATTCTAAGGAGCTATGACAACGGCTGATCTCTAAGATTAGATCCACACTAATTCGACTAAGTACTCTATATTTCATTTGGATAATATCCCTTGGAATACCCTTTTCGCCTTTGCTTGTTGGTGCATTTGGTTATTTCGAAATAACCTCATTTTCAATAATGTTCAAATCACTCATGAACTTATGCATAACTATCATCTCTCTGGGGTAATATCCCTTGGAATAACCTTTTCGCTTTTGCTTGTTGGTGCATTTGGTTATCTCGGAATAACCTCATTTCAATAATGTTCAAATCACTCATGAACTTATGCATAACTATCATCTCTTTAGGGGTACTCCAAGATGTGCTTTCAAGCTGGATCTGATGAAAGCTTACGACAATGTAAGTTGGGACTCTCTCATGTTCATTATGCTGAACTAGAACATCCCTCCCCAATTTATTAATTGGCTGAAGCAACTCCTCTCTACACCACCTCTTTCTCCATATCTTAATGGAAGCCTCACTGGTTTTTTTCGTGGGGGTAAGGATCCGAGACAGGGTGACCCCCTTTCTCCCTACTTGTTCACCTTAGTCATGGAAAAAGCCTCAATGCTTTTATGAAGTCCAAGGTTACTGATCCTCAGTTCAAATTCCACCATGCATGTACTGAATTACAGATCACCAACATATGTTTTGTTGATGATCTTTTCTATTTTCTGCTATGGAGGATCTTGCTTCTTCACAACTGTGCCTTGAGGCTCTTACTGATTTTGTTGTTTTCACTGGCCTCTCCATTAATCATCATAAGAGCAAAGGCTTTTCTCCTCATCAGTTCAAGAGGCTGTCAATTCTCAAATTCTGAACCGATGGGCATCCAAGAAGGGAAACTACTTGCCCAATAGCTTGGGCCCTCTTATCTCGTCTAGACACTCGTTAAGACACTGTAGTCTGCTTCTTAAGAGGATCACTAAGAAGACACAAAGCTGGAAGTTCTAACACCTTTCTTACGCTGGAAGGTTACAACTCATCAAGTCTGTCTTATTTGGGTTACAAGTTTATTGGAGTTCTAACTTTATCCTCCCAAAGAAAGTCATAAGCAAGATCAATCAAATTTGCTTTTGATTCCTTTGGGATGGGGGAGAATCTAAAAAGAGAATTTGTTCTATGGCTTGGAAGGATATTTGCACTCCGAAACAAGAAGGTTTATTCTCCATTGGAGAATGGAACAAGTGTGCAATACTAAAGTTCATTTGGAATATTATTAGTGATAAGAATTCTTTGTCGGCCAAGTAAATCACTCAATTTATATCAGGGAGAAAAATATTTGGGCTCTAAAAAACCTCCATAAATGCTCATGGGGGGCATGGAGGAAGATCCTTCAAGCTAGAACCTCACCCTTGTATCTTATGGAATTGGCAATGGCAGCAACACTTGGTTATGGTGGGATTTATGGCATCCAATGATCCCCCTTATTTAGCATGTAACTACTCGGCAGATATATAACTCGAATTTGAGCTTATTCGACAAGAAGAATTTAGGGTATTGTGTGTTATTGACTACTAAAGCAACTGGGTTTTAAACATAACTTAAAGACCACGACTAGTATAGGTCTCTTTGTTTGATTAGGTCGTTGGACCCATGTCGTCCAACCACGCTAGATGAGGGTAGTGGAGAGGATTAAAAAACCCTAATAACCTACCTCCTTCTTAATATCTTGAAAACGTACCTAAGAATGGGAGAGAGGTGACGGCCGGTATTTTGGGTGGGTGCTCGGGTGTGCTGTAGCAGAAGAGAAAGAGTTGCAGACTAGGAGAGTCCTTCGCTCCATGCACAAACGTTTGTTTTAGACCTAATCCTTCTTTCCTTTAACCTATTCCTTTGAAAACTCCAAGCAACACCCTCCAAACGTGGTTGTTATTGCTACTTTTTGATTCTCAAACCTGATTTGCAAGAGCTCAAAACATGAAACAAGAAGTAGATAAAGTCTTCAAGATCCGGAAATAGATGTTACAGAAAGCTATTGAGAAGATTTACTAATTTTGGGGTCATCTGTGGGTGGATGATTTCTCACAAGCATTGAGGTAAGTTGTGTTAGATGGTGTAGTCTTATTATCGAGATTCAGATTTGTGTGTGTGTGCGTTTTGATTTGTGATTTATTTCACTATTTCAATGATCACGTTTAGATTCATGGTAAAATATTGATTAAATGATGGTTTTGATGTCTAGGTATGATTCATGTGTTTTATATGGATCGATTTGAATGTGTGGAGTTCAAGTTTTAAAAACCCAAAATTTTGCAGTTCGGTAGGCTTCGATCCACCGATGACAGAGACCAATTCGTAGGCTAAACTTGCTATTCGACAGGCATCGGTCCACTGACGCCTCTGCCGAAGACCCTGTAGATTCACAGTGAGGTTCGGTCCACCGACACCTCTACCGACAGAGACATATTAGACCATTTTGACCCTTCAGCAGACCTCAGTCCACTGACACCTCTGCCGACCGACCTGTAATATGCACAGTGAATAGTAAGTTTGTGTGGATAACCTAGATGGATGGTGTGGGGCTTCAGCCGTTGCCGTTGTTGTTGTTGGTTTCCGGTAGCAAGACATGACCATTGTGAGTCAATCTTGGTGTTCTGAGGGTCTTGTTGCCACCATCCCATCTTAGGTTGATCCAGTGTAGTTGTAGACATGTGGTAATCTGTTGATTGTTGTGTTGTTGAGATAACGGATGGAAGCTGGTGAACGTGTACAATCAGATTATCCGAGTGTATGGATGCTCGGATAGTTTCTGTTGTAGGCCTTCACTTAATATCCTCTTTAATGTATTGCATACTAGCTTGATGTCAATTAATAAGTGTACTGGGAGGTGGAAATCTACGGAAAAACAATGGCAATGCCTCCGGACTATATACCTTGTGGGGTGAAAGAGCCCACTTAAATTAGGGTAGGATGCTTGCGAGCTCCTATACAGACTCGCTACCCCTCGAGTATTGTACACTTGAAAATTACCCGTATTGTATGGTAGCCTTCATGCCATAGGTTAGTGTGTCCGAAACGAAGGGGGGATTCCGATAGTTCCTTGGATACATCCTAAATCGGGTTTGCTGTGGGAAGTGTCATACAAGGTCCACTTATCAAGCGATATTAACCTTAGTACATCACATTGTGCATTCATATCACTAACTGTGTGTGAAATCATTGTATTCATCTTAGGCCATGTGAATGCTTCATCTCATCTCATTCCATCTCATACCCAACTGGCATTGGATTATGTTGTATTTGTTATTGGAGTATTATCGTACTAATCCTAATTTGATCTGGTTTCCATAAGGGGATGGGTAACTGTCTATACTCTTACTAGGCATTCCCATTACTCACACAACGTTTTATGTTGCAGGTTGGGAGGAGTGACCTGTAATAGGCTTTCATTGCTGTTGTTGTTATTGACTGAGATGTCGTTTGATTTGTTACTGGATTTGTACTCCCAAGGGAGTTTTGATTGTAATAAACTTGGTTTATGTTTGATGATTTTGTTGGGATTTTTATCTAGACCCTATGTTGGCCTTGGCCTAGCTGTAATCAAGTCCATTTGAATTTTGTAATTTTTTATTTATACTTTATTAGTTTGTTAGACTTCCGCACTTTGATCATTATTAAATAAAGGTAAGTTATTTACTTTTATTTTACTAGTGGTTTGGTAGCAATCCGCGGTCCAGATGTGAATCCCGAAGGTCTCGCCTCGAGATCCGTACTATCCCTCATTGGGTTCGTGCCACGAGATCTGGGGGAGTGACACGACCCTCCTTTAATATAATCCAACCAAAAAAAAAAATTACCACTTAACACTACTACCTTAGATTTCATATTTTGAACAAAAGCTTCAGAATTTACTAGAACCACTGTTAAGGGAAGTTCAGCTTCTGGTCTAGAACATCTAGGCTTCTTTATTGTCAATACTGATGGTTGTTCAAAGGGAAACCCGGGAAGTTCAACGATAAGTCTTCTTAAAGTAGAGAATGGATTAGTGGCTTTGCAGCATACGTGGGAATTATCAATAGTGTGGGAGCTGAACTGTTTGCTATAGGACAGGGGCTAGTCTTAGCATGGGGTAAGGGATTAGTGGCTTTGCAGCATACGTGGGAATTATCAATAGTGTGGGAGCTGAACTGTTTGCTATAGGACAGAGGCTAGTCTTAGCATGGGAGAAGGGTATAAGAAGACTTATCCTTGACACAAAGTGTTCTGGAAATTCTTAGCACACCTCCTCCAACAGAAACTGACCCGAACAAGATCCTCATCTCAGCACACCTCTATAGAATCCTTCTATAAAAAAGCTCCTGCAATAATCTTGTCAGTTGTCATTTTATAGCAAGAGAAAGCCCCTCATTCTATGTGTGTGTGCTCATCCAATCAGTAGAATTGGAATTTGAACCTAGTTCTCACTGAATTCTAATTGCAAACACCAATTCCTTTCTGTTATCTGATCACTAGAATCTTAGTTATGTCTAACTTGAATTCCTAATGAATTAGAATTTCAGTTAGAATCCTCAATTCCAATTCTAATTCCTTGAAACAGTCAACCAGAATCTTAATTCCAATTCTATGTGTACAGTGTGCTCATCCAATCAGTAGAATTGGAATTTGAACCTAGTTCTCACTGAATTCTAATTGCAAACACCAATTCCTTTCTGTTATCTGATCACTAGAATCTTAATTATGTCTAACTTGAATTCCTAATGAATTAGAATTTCAAGTAGAATCCTCAATTCCAATTCTAATTCCTTGAAACAGTCAACCAGAAAAAGCCTCCTGTTACCTGAATCTGTTGATACATACACACACACATAAAGGGGCAATCACTAGAATCTTAATTATGTCTAACTTGAATTCTTAATGAATTAGAATTTCAATTTTAGTATCCATAATTCCAATTCTAATTCCTTGAAACAGTCACAACCAGAAAAAGCCTCCTGTTACCTGAATCTGTCGATACGTATACACACAAGGGGGGCAATCACTAGAATCTTAATTATGTCTAACTTGAATTCTTAATGAATTAGAATTTCAATTTTTGAATCCTTAATTCCAATTCTATTTCCTTGAAACAGTCAACCAGAAAAAGCCTCCTGTTACCTGAATCTGTCGATACACACACACACACACACACAAAGGGGTTCTATAATTGTCCTGCTAGGACATCAAATCTCAAGGGAGTTCTTCCATTTTCTTAATTTCCCTTTGTCTTTTTTCCATCATGATCTTTTTTAGGAGAATTCCAGTAACTTGGATCGGTTATCACGGAAACTCAAATAAGATATTATGGAACAAAACAAACCATCTTTCAAACACAATTAAGGCAAACAGTAGCTAAATCAAGATTTAAATGATCAAGAAAAAGAAAAGCAAACAGTAACTAAATCAACCCCCACAAGCAGTAAGATCCAGTAAACAGAAAAATTTCAAAGAGAGATGGTCAAGTGCATCAAAGATCAAATTTCAAACACAATGAAGACACATAGTATAAAAGAAATCCAAAGGAGGAGGAAATCTACCAATATCGTTGAATAAGGCAAACAGTAGCTAAATCAAGATTTAAATGATCAAGAAAAGAAAAGCAAACAGTAACTAAATCAATCCCCACAAGTAGTAAGATCCAGTAAACAGAAAAGTTTCAGAGAGAGATGGTCAAGTGCATCAAAGATCAAATTTCAAACACAATGAAGGCACATAGTATAAAAGAAATCCAAAGGAGGAGGAAATCTACCAATATCGTTGAATTTGACGACTAGAAAAACAACTCAAATTTCAAAGAAGGAAACCCTATTCCAGCAGGTATAAATTTGTTTGATTAAATCACTTCAAAAGTCCTCAAAATACACCATGATCCACATCAGAAAAGAAGGAAAGTGACGGAAAATCATAGGGTTTCGAAGAACTAAACCTCTTTGTTGCTGTGGAATGATGATAGGTCTTGAAGCCATCTCTGGTTCTTGATTCTGAACGAAAACCTCCACCCAAAGACTAAGAAACAAGTGGAGGCCGGCTATTCCTGGTTTCCTCCTAATTTGTTGAAGTAAAGGCTGAGAGAGCTCATTACCCCCTTTTGAACTTCAGGAACCACCGGTCCTTCCCAACGGTCTTATTCGTTTGAACGTTCAACCGTTCGATCAATATGAATCCAACGGCCTTAAATTGGTTCACAAAATGCCATCCAGTGCATCTTCCCAACGGTCTTTTTCGTTTGAACTTTGAACTGTTCGATCAATATGAACCAACGGCCTTAAATTTGTTTCCGAAATGCTATGCGCTTTTAAAAAAAAAAATTAGCCATCGGAAAGTTACCGTTGATAAAAAAAGGATATAATATTTTGATCTCGGGAATATTTCGGTTGAGGAAGCAAGGGGTAAGTAGCTTCTGTACACTGCGCCACAAGAAATCCCCTGTGATCCTTACCAAGTTGCGACATGTGTCCTTTTGTGATCCCACAGACGTATCCCATAACCCTCCCAAAATGTGAGAGGATCCCCAATGCTGAATCCCCAATGCTGAATCCCGCCGAGTTGTGTGCTGTGAAACACATCGAAAGGCAAAATTATAGTTTTTCGTTGCTTTTCACAAAATTTTACGAGGATAAAATTATAATTTTACCTTTCGATGTGTTTCACAGCACACAACCTCGACACACAAGATTCAGCACAAAGGATCAACGCCCTCCCAAAATGCGTTAAACGGCATTAAACAGACGGAGAAAGACCATAAGGACCATGATCCTTTAGAAAAGTGACGATACATCCTTTTGAAGTCACCTAATGGGTTTTCTTGCACCTTATATGTAATGCAATTTATAATAATTAGCAATGTTTTAAAACCCGGTTCGGATGGTAACCCGGTTCGGATGGTAATCCGGTAAAGACAGCAGGTTGGGTCAACTTGGTTGAACTAGTGGGTGAATGACCCATAAACGCAAATGTACAATCTAAAAAAAATAACTTGAATTTTTTTTTTTTAAATTAAAACAAGAGTCAAATATATGATTTAAATTTTTTTTTCTTTAATTAGTTTTTATTTAAACTACAACTTTGAAAGCCTCTACGATGTAATTAGTTAATTACTCCACAGGGTCAATTATTGTTTTAACTCGGTTGGATCACTGGTTTAACCGGTTTAACTAGTGTCGCGCTTTGAGACTTTTTGGGTTAAAAGCCCACCCGGCTCAGTTATATCACTGGGTACTAGCTGAATTTGCCGGTCTCCAGAATGGCGGGACCGGTTGTCGAGCTGCTGGACCAACGGTATCGGTTGGCGAACCGGCAATACCAGATGCCGGACCGCTGGTCCATAACCCAGCGATACAATTCTTTGTATCACGGGTTGGAACCGAACTACTATGGTTTGGTCCGATTCTAGACCGGCCAGTACGGACCGGTATCGTTTGATTCGCGAAACCATGCCATGATCGGAATGTATGGTCTACTTAACACCATGGTTTCAAGGATCGGTCTGGATTGGATTGGATCGGCCGATCCGGATCGGGATCGACTAGGACCTGTCCGATCCCAAGCCAAGATACAACTATTGTATCAAGTGACTTTGGATCAGACTGATCCAACCGATCCCGATATGGATCGGCCGATCCAACCAATCCAATTGTTTTTTTCAATTGGCTTTGGATTTGACCGATCCAACCAATACCGATACAGATCAGCCGATCTGGATCAATCCAATGACTAGATCGGACCGATATAATTTTTTTTCCCTCAAAGAAAGATCAAAAAGTTGGGTCGGACAAAGATGGACGGTCCGGATCGGGATCATGATCGGCGTGGACCGGTCCGATCTAGGATCCCGAGAATAAAAACCTTGCTCAACACCTCCCATCAGTCAACAAGAATACAAAGGAAAAAGAAAAAGTTAATACAACTAACATCAGGACAAGGAACGAATACTAAACAAATACGAAATTTCTGTACAAAGTAATATAGATAGATTATTGGAGCGAACCACTTCATCCAATAAGACACCATAAGACTCAAAACTAACCTTTCATCAGCATCTTCTTTTGATGAAAAACAGTATATATATATATATATGTATATATATATATATATATATATAGAGAGAGAGAGAGAGAGAGAGAGAGAGAGAGAGAGAGAGAGA
>JAUPMG010157945.1:0-10874 GCA_031762675.1 Pachysandra terminalis | reverse complement strand
TTAAGCTTATCATTGAAGGTTAACCATTGTTCTTTGTGATACTTTATTTTCTTTGGATAACCATTATTTCAAGTAAACGTTTGTGGGTATCATCCCGGTAAACCCTCACGAGACTATAACTCGTCCACTAGGGACACCTAGGGGTTTAAAGGATTGTTGAATATGCTAAATGCAATCGAGAGTGCCAGCGAAAATGGTATAGTTAAGAATTTTTGTTTTGTTTGTTATTTCAGTTTTGCTAGGGACTAGCAAAAGGTAAGTTGGGGGCGTGATAAGTCATGAAAAATCACATATTATACCCTTACTTGCATGACTTATCTAGTATTTTCTCATATTAAACTCTTTATTTTCCATAGAATTTACCAATTCTTTATTACCATTGCTTTATATTTTAATTATCTTAATTATGCTTAATTATGCTTAATTTATTAATGCAGAGACAATTTTGGAGACCAATCCTAATCAAGGGAAATTGGACCCAAATCAGTTCAAACCAGATCGGGTCGGATTAGATCAGACGGGTCAGCTTAGACGGGTCGGATTAAGTTCAAAGGGAATGAATTTAGAAAAAAGGGCCAAGGCTTCTAGAAGTCCCTATCTTGATTGGTGTTCAATTTTCGTGAAGATTTGCTCCACAAAAGAGGAGGTTTCTATTTTGAGATTAGGAAAGTTACTTTCCAGAATTTTACTGAACAGATCTCGGTATTTTGATCATAACTCATTGTAGAAATTTTCACATAATGTGATTTTGGTGGCTATGAAAAGCTAATAAGGAGATCTCTAATTTGCATGAAGACAGAAAAGTCCAATTCCATCGTTTGGAAGGTCCAATTGGTAATGCAAAAAGGAACTCGTGAAGTTTCCTGTTTGGAGAAATCAAAGGGAAGTTCCAATTTTCTTCAAGGTTTTCTTTCTCAAACTAAGGAGTACGAATTGGAACTCTATAAAAGGGGGAAGAATCACTAGTTTAAGGATCCCTTCTTCTTACTTATTTTCTATATTTTTCTGTAATTTTCTTCTTCTTCATGGAAGCCTAATTATCTGCAAAGGCTAGGGGTGAAGTCGCTTGTAATTGGTATGAGTTTATTGAAATTCTTTATTTCAATAAAATTATGTTTTGATTGTTAATCTATTTTGATTCCTTGTGATGTATGATTTCTTCATTCTTTTTATGAGTTCAATCATGTTTTTCTCATCATTAAGAAGAATTTCTCATGGTTTTTAATAGGAATCTAGAATTAAATTGAATGGGTTTTTCTAAAGGTAATATAGCCACGTCGTGAACCAAGGTTACAAAGTGTTCTTGAATTATTTTAGTTCAACCGAATCAAAGGTCTTAATAGAAATCTAGCATATAATCTGTCCGAGTTATAATGAATTTCAAATGAGTTCAAGGAACTGTCCCAATGCCTGCGCATTCTCACCATTAATTTTAAACCTTTTTTATTTACTTTTATTTATCCCTTAATTAGTATCTTTTAATTACCAGTAATTTTCCACTATGATAATTGTTCTTAACACTCTTTTGTCTTGAATTCTGTGCTCTTTGTGGTTCGACCTCGGACTCGCCGAGTATTATATTTCTTCGAACTCCTGCACTTGGGAGTGAGCAAGCAGCCATCGAACTGACACCTCGGCATAACGAGCACCCTACCGAACCTGACAAGTTGACCAACCAAGAAACCCAATGTTGGATTCGGCAGAACCTTCGATATATCGAAGAGTTCACCGAGACCCTACCGAACCCACTCGGTAGACCCTCTGTTTGCCGAGAATCACCAAGTTGACCCGTTTGACTTGATGTTTTACATGCATACTTATTTTGACTTAATTAGATGGAATATCATATTAGTTTTGTTCGAATCTAACTATTTGATATGCCTATTTCTTCATTGATCCTAATTGTTATGTTTTAATGAACATGCTGGACCTATTTCATAATACATGCGTATTACTTGCTTTATGAATGCTATCTCCCCTATGGATCTAACTGCAATGATTAATGATCATGTGATATTCTATGTTTCATACTATGTACATGCTCAAGACTATCATGATATCGTATTATACCTTGAACACTTATGTTTGTTGAACTAATGATATTGATTCACTTAAAGATGCCTATATGCAATCCTACTAGTTAGAATCTATTATATTATGTTGATACCTATATGAACATGCTAGTTAGACTTATTACATTATGTTCGACATATTGCCTATATGTTCATTGTGATCATATCAGTTGAATTCTATTACATTGTGCTTGACTGATGAATTTATGTTGCTTACAATCATGCTAGATAGATTCTATTATGTTTGATAAACTAATAATATTTACTTGACTACATGTTACCTATATAGCTATTGTTAGCTTGTTAGTTAGTTCATATTGCACACTGTTACACATACTTGCTTGCTTAGTTAGACTTATCACATTCTCACACGCACATCATATGCATATTTGTTGCATAATGACCTTGCATTGGTCTAATGCATTAACTTGTCCTTCACAACTTCATATTGATGGAGATTATGATTATAACGAGAGTATTACGATTTGGAAATCATAATAGCTGAGGAAGTTCCGGATGAACTATTTGCATGTGTTGAGGTATTCGCACTCCCAATAAACCAATTATTGTTTTCTCCCAGAAAAGGGGATATTCCACAAGACTTGTGGTAAAATGATAGGTGAGGAAAGGTTCATGTTTATGAGGCCCAATATCCGAATCATAAGAGTGAAATTCTATTTGTAGATCGGCTATTGTATGATTCGTAAGGGATGGTTGACATGTTTGTGATGCCTGGGGATTTATTCCCCATGATCGAAAATAAGGTGAGGCGCTTGTGTCCTCCTGGTCGAAACCCCTTAGAACTATGATGTACAGATAGAATAATCTACTATTTCTGCCACGTTTTGGGGGATGAGTGAGCATCCTTGGGTAGTATGCTTGAGATCTTGTGTGACAGAAAATTAGACGAATACTATAGAGTACATTGCATATTAGATTGTTTGTCTTAAATCCCATTTGATAATTATACTTAGGTGCACAACATGCATTAATAATTGAACTAGCATCTTGCATTACATTACATCATCATTCGTCACTCATGACTATTGGCATACTCATTGGTTATTCATTATTGATTATGACATAACATATCTATATTGCTTGAACCTTAGGGTTGTGTTCATATGCATGCTGACATGATTTTTCCTATGAGTTATTGTGTGTATTGCATTAATTTAAAGATCTATGAGATGCCTATGGTTTACTTGCTGAGATAACTTTGTCTAAACACCTTGTGTGATTCCCTCGAGTTTAGAGACTATTTTTTTTTAACCATTGCTATCCTATGAATGGGATATATTTCTTTCACCTTAAGTTATTGCTTATTGATCATTCATACTCATTATATATTAATCACTTATCACATAGTTATTTCATATTGATCATATATCATATATTATTTATTGTTGTATGGATTACCTTTGAAGAGTGGCATTGTCCCTAGTTCAATCCTAAACATTGTTAGATTTGTTTACTTGCTAAGCTAGTGTAGCTTACGCTTTTGAGCATAACATTTTCAGGACCTATAGATGATGGACATGAGGATCAAGTTGGAGGACAAGGATGTTTTGAAGATAGTAGTTATGACTAGGGTTTTGTTTGATGATTTTTGTAGAACTTGTAGTAGGACTTATTTGATGTAATTCAATATTTATTTTGATAGTTAATAGGGATTGATTTGAAGCATGAAACTAAGAATTTATTTTATTTTCCGCTGCTATGTTATGTTTGTTTTGGATGTAATAACCATACTTTGACTATATATTCAATATTATATAAATTCTCAGATTTTACTTAATGAATTTGTCTATGTTTCGTTTATCCACTCCCATCTGGATATGGGGTGAGAGTTACAAACTAAATTTAAGGACTCCAATGAGATCTATGGGTTTGGTTTGTGACATAATCGGAACAGGTATCTCCACAACCTTCTGCCTTTTCTCTGAGGCTTACTCTCCATCTTGCCTCAATGGCTGTAGACAAAACCTCTGGAAGTGTCCCACCTTCCCACACTTGAAACACGTTGGCTTTTTTGAACTCTTACGCTTCTTTTCAAAGCCCCTCTCCCTATCTTGTTCCCTTGATCTAAAAGTCTTACTTTTGCCTCTATTACTCAACTTCCTATTCCCATCTTTTGGTATGTTCTGCCTCCTCTCTTGCTCCCCTTGAATCAGTTCATTCAAGTCTCCTAGGATTTTATATAAACCTGTCATTAAGTGATCCACTCTTTCCTTAATAGATGAGCTCTCACCAACTACCTTTTTCTATTCCTCGGCCATCTATAGTTCAATTAAAATATCTGAGAATACATCCCAAAAATACCTACATATATATTAATCACAACAATCAAAATAAGTAATCACATAATCATGTTATGCACAAACCACACAATTTCACCCATGTGAATCCTAATGTTCATATCTATGTTCTCTACACCCTATGTAACCTAACCTAGAGCTCTGATACCAATCTGTCACGCCATGGATTCTATGGCACGAATGCCTATGCGGGTAGCACGGATCTCGAGGTGAGACCTTTGGGTTTCTATGGTGGAATGCGGATCAACGTAACAAAACCCAAATAATAAAAGTAATAAAGATCACTTTCATTAAAACTCAAAGTGCGGAAGCAACCAAACAAATTACATAACACTATTGAATTCAGAAGAGTCACATACTTAAATAAAATCTGAATAATTCCATTTACATCTCAATCATCCATAGTTCACAAAAACACAAAAAGTACTGAAATTGAAATAATTAGAACAACATCGCCTATCACAAGTCCATCCTCATCACATGTCATCTTGTAACACAAGACGTTTCGAGAGCTTGGAATGCCCGGTAAGAATCATAACTGTCACCAATCCTCATGGACCATTGTTAGTCCAAAACCCCATACAACAATATCATGAAACAGTTAACAGAGATATACAATCATAATTATTACTTCATTACCCAAGTCTTAGCATTTATTCACATCATCAATGAATGTTAAAACAATAATTGGAAGAAGGTAAATTATATTAAATAAAAAAAACATAATGAATGATGAATGAATGAATGAATGCTATGATGATTAAAACAAAAGCAATGCAACACACAATTTATGGATGCGAATGAAGGCTGTTTCGGTGATCAGCCGGGTTTTCCAAGTAACTCGTACTTGGTATACTTACTCATTCTCATAACATCTCGTACCCTCACCTCCCATGTGTACATCATGGTTTTGTAGGAGTTTCAACCTACCGGGCTTAATTCCCATAGCTATTTCTCGACCGCTTCTAGGGGTTATTCCCAAGGAGTCCACATGGGAGCATCCCTTACAATTTAGGGATTTTATTCCCGGGGAGTTCGCAAAGGAATTGTTCTTTAAAATAATGCAAGACGGTACACAACGTAGAACTCCAGTGATAACACCCTTCAGAAGCTACCCGGTGCTCCCAAACACAAGAATAATCTATTGGATTCCATACCAGGTATCCTTTCCAAATATCAATAAAATTTCTAGTGATAACACCCATTGGAAGCTACTCGTGTACATGAATAATCAGCAGGATGCCATCACGGGTATTCTTTCCACAAGTACATAGAATTTCCATACAATCATATGATTAACACATATCATTCACAAATAGTAACACTATTACATCAACACACATCCTTCACACACACTCCATCATTCCATGCATATCTAAAGCATAAGTTGGTCTCACAGGGTTCAATTCCCCAAACCAATTCATCCTCGTTCCCCACACATATCTAATGCAATACACATATCACATGATTGTCACTAACAATGCAATTACACACATTCACATACGTGAGGATCAGTAAGAGAGTTTCAGTGGTACCTCCTTCCGAACCTATCCATGTATCACAACCATAAATCAAATCCACCCACAAGAAAACTCAAAATACCCACTTCAAGGTGTCCATAAAGTTTGGACCCCATTGGAGCTCGGTAGCACCGAGGTACTTGCCAAGGGCCATTTCTCTAGCTTTGACACCTCCTCAGTGTTTTAATCATAACTATTTTTATACTTATTGGATTGGCCTCAAAATTGGACCATTGTGTTCCTAACAAACAGGGAAAGCCTAAAAGAATATAAGTAAAATATTTTCTCCCTGTTGGTAGGGTGTTCGGTGTACCAGAGTCTGCTGGCGGACCCTACCTGTGTTGTTTTGGTCCCTGTCGGCAGGTTGGCCAGTGTATCGGTACCTGCCGATGGGTCACGGGACAGAATCCCAGAAATCATCCCAGATCCCCAATCTTAAGCTACCTTCGATCCGAATCATTTAGAAAATAAACAATTCTAATCAATACTAAATCAATAAAAAACACATTAGATCATTAGTTAACACAATCAAAGGGATAAATCAAGTATTTAAGATCACACATGCACAGTGTAAATCCAAATCACAAATTAGAAGAACAATCACGATATCATCAATTATCAAATATAATCGAATAAATCATGCTTTCATACCTAAGGCATTCAAGATAAAAATTCATACAAAAAATCTGAGATCGACCACAAGATTCCATAAGAACTATACAGAAAATGAGACATACCTATGCTTGATCCAATATCCAATTACCATCGTTCCTCCTTCTTCTTCTTTTCATCTTCTCTTCTTCCTTTTTCTCTCTCTTTTCCTCCTTTGCAATGGCCAGCTTGGTTTCTCTCACTTTTCTCTTCTCTCTTATTCCTTCTAAGAAACTCTACTAATAAGATTTTTGATGAGATGGAAGGTGAGGAAGAGTCTTGTGGAAACTCTCCTTCCATTCCTCACATTACCCACCCACGACACCCATGTCCATATGCGTTTCTAATTTGAATTTCAATTTTGTAAATTACTACTACCACGCATAATGTAGTCTAATTACACTTAGACCCCAAGCTCATATATTCTTGTTTTAAAAACCACCCATTGATCTAATTAGCTTATAAAACCTCACAATTAAATCCAGAAAAATACCCATTAATTATGGTTCCTTGTAATGCCAACTAATTCAAGTTCTTATATTAATTTAAGGCATAATAAATATCAATTTAATTTTGAATTTCGTTCATTCTTCTTTAATACATTTAATTAATCTCAAATTAATTTATTATGTTATTTCTGGGTCAGGGTCACTACAATAAATCGTGATGAACCATAAATACACATATCAATCAATCATCACAACACAATCACACAGCCTAGTTACACAGTCAATGTAGATACACACTTCACAAGGCAATCAATGATGAAATGACAAACATAGACAATATGCTTATGAGATGAATGGTATGATGTATATGCATATGATGGAATGAAGATGATGAAATTGAATGCAACACAGGATTGTTAAGCTCAATTTGACCATGTTATCACACCCACATCTCCTTCAGGTAATAACACCCAAGGAATGTGTCACAACACACAAACCATTTCCTTTATGGGGACAAGTTAACCCATGGCAGAAAACACCACATTCTCTTTAGGGAACTAGTTAACCCATGGTAGAATCTCCTCATTTCCTTTTCAGGGAACATGTTAGCCCTTGCCAGAAATCACTCTAACAGAATCACACCATTACCAACACATCTGACCCTCTTAGGAGTTCTGAACACAAAACACACATATTACCATCAAACTCTCCTCCCTAAGGGGAGTTCTGAAACACAATAGTGAGCCTTATAAGATCACTCTCAAAGGCCTACACTCAATACTTGGTCACTAAGGAGCTCACACAAAATACACGGAACCCACACATCAAACATAACTACTCTACTAACACCTCATACATAACCATATTACATAAGCATTACTCATCACATAGTCCCGAAGACTAAAACACATTAGAACAGTACACAGTACACCAAAACAAAAGCACACAGAGTCATATAGTTGCACAAATATTCCTACAAGCATTTTTAAACAAAACTAACATCACATTCAATCTAATGGGGCTATAAGCTAACTAACCTCTAATTATAGGGCTTATTGGGCTTCGGTTGCAGGACTTGGTTGACCAAAGGTTAGGCGAAGATCTCAGTCGGTCTTTTTGGTCCCTCCTCATCCTCGGTCGATTGACCAAGGATTTTGGGGCTTTTGGTACGACCGAAGGTCGTATGGTTTCCAAAAATTGTCTTAAAATCCTCAAAATTCGCACCTTTACTATTTTTCCTAAAAACTCAGTTCTATAGTCCGAAATTCATAGATCACTTAACAATACCTCCTATTCAATATTATATACTCTATATACATCCATGAGCATAAAATACAACAAGACATCATGTCATCATATATATCATAATGTTTATCACATACAAATCATATCATGTTAAATCTCAGTAAATGAATCCTAGATCATGCTTCACTACCATATTTCTCATGCGAACCAACCTAATCAATATACGTAATATGGTTATCATATTCCTATGCAAGTGCTTAGTATAATATCCAAGGAAACACCTACCTCTTTCTTCCCAAGCCTTTGTTTTGCAACTATTAGGGCTTTGAAAGATCACCGCAGCCTTTTCGTTTGCTCCTCTTTTTTTTTTTTTCCCTTCTTATTCTTCTCTTTTTTTCCTTCTTTCTTTCAATGGTCGAAAACCTCTAGATCTGGTTTTCCCTCCTTGGTTCTCCTTTTGGTCGTGAGATTCAAAAACACAAACCTTCTTGTACGCACATCCCTATTTGGAAGTGTCGTGGGGTTATGGGAAACCTCCCTATATCCTCAATTCTGAATTCAAACTAAAAGGGAATGAATAACATGTCCTTACCTCTGCTCATGGGCCAAACGACTAGTCCAAGCCCAATAGTGTACACATGCTAGGCCCAAGGCCCTAGTTCCCTGAAATTAATAAATCACATAAGTCACCCCTTAATTTCACTTAATTACCAATTAGCCCTATGGTTCATATTAATTGCCTCTATAAGATTAATACCATTAAATCATAATTAAATCATGTTAATTATGGTTCATGGTTCTGGTCACTACAATCTACTTCCATTAAAAATATTTCATCCTGAAATTGTACGTACCTCGATTCAGGAATAATGATGGATACCGCTTCTGGATTTCTGATTCAAGCTCCCATGATGCTTCACATTCATCATGATGGTTCCATTCTAACTTCACAAGCGGGATCGTCTTTGTCCTCAATATCTCCTTCTTGCGATCCATAATTCTCAGAGGAGACTCTTCATAGGATACATATTATCTCAGTGGTAGTTCGTTCCAGTCTATCACGTGTGGTGGGTCCGGTTTATACTTCCTTAACATGGATATGTGAAACACATTATGAACCGCACCTAACTGAGGTGGTAGTGCGTGAAGGTAGGCAACACTACCTAGGCAATCTAATATCTCAAATGGCCCAATAAAATGAGTTGCTAGTTTCCCTTTCTTGCCAAACCTCATTACACCTTTCATAGGTGATACCTTCAAAAATACATGATTACCAACTTCAAATTCTAGCTCTGGTCTTCTACAATTTGTGTAGATCTTTTGACGACTCTGAGCTGCTATTAGCCTCTCTCTAATGATCTTCACATTTTCTATAGTTTCTTGGATGACTTCTGGTCCAAGTACACTACTCTCTCCCACATCTGTCCAACATACTGGTGATCTACATGGCCTCCCGTAAAGTGCCTCATATGCAGCCATGCTGATGCTCGACTGATAACTGTTATTATATGAAAATTCAGTCAAGGGAAGATGTTCACTCCAACTTCCTTTAAAATCCAACACACGGGCTCTAAGCATATCTTCCAATATTTGGTTCACCGCCATACTGAAATCTAGTTGTTTGCCCAGAGCTTTCTGTAAGCTTGCCCAAAATTCAGATGTGAATCTCATATCCCGATCAGAAACAACGCTAACCGGTACTCCATGTAATATCACAATCTCCTTAATATACAACCATGCCATTTTGTTTCTAGAAGCTATAACCCGCACCGGTAAAAAGTGAGCCGACTTGGTTAACCAATCCACAATCACCCAAATATAATCGTTCCCATTCTTGAACTTAGGCAACCCTACAATGAAATGCATGGTTATATGTTCCCATTTCCATTCCGAGATAGGTAAAGGATGAAGCAAACCTGCTGTCCTCATATGTTCTGCCTTGACTCGCTGACAAGTAAGTCATCTTGCTACAAACTCAGCTATATCTCTTTTCACCTTGACCACCAGTATACTTTCCTCAAATCACGGTTCATCTTCGTACCTCCTGGATGAATAGAATATCTAGACTTGTGTACCTCTTCTAGAATTTCATTCTTTATCGACTCATCACTGGGAACACAAGGTCTACCCCGAAATCTGATCACCTTATTAGTTTTTACTAACCAGTTTGGCTTCGTCTCATCTAATGCCAATAACTATAAATCTTGATTTGATTTCTGCCCTTCTGCAATTCGGTCTATCAAAGATGGGCTTGCCACTAAATTGAACAGTAATCAATCACCATTTTTTCCATCAGATTTGATATTCAAGGTTCTAAAAGCTTCCCCCAGGCTATCCCCTTGCCTCATCAAACAAGCCAATGTATTCCGAGGTCTTCTGCTCAAAGCATCTGCAACCACATTCACTTTCCTCGGATGATATTGAACTGCAGTCACATAATCGTGCACTAACTCCATCCCGGATGATTTTGAACTGTAGTCACATAATCGTGCACTAACTCCATCCAACTTTTGTAATAACCCAACTAAAATATAGGACTAACTTGTAATTAATATAAGTATAGGAGTTAGTGTGTAATTAATTATAAAATATAGGGGTTAATTTAAAATTTTAGTAAGT
>JAUPMG010157934.1:0-10875 GCA_031762675.1 Pachysandra terminalis | reverse complement strand
TAATTTAGTCCTTAATTTCTAACTAATTACATATCAAACTTATTACTAATTACACTAAACTCCCCTAATTGAGTTGGTTATTACAGTATGGCTCACAGAGGATAGTTTACATTAGTGAAACCTTGGATGGGTTCCGTGATAAAAAAAAATAAGAGTGGGAATTGCGCTCATTAGGTCGCAGCCCCTAGAACCTATGATTGGCACATAGAATAATCCTTTATCGTGGCCTTGTATTTGGGGGATGAATTCACATTAATGAGACATATTGGGTAATTGGATTTGATCTGGTGTGGAACATACACTACTCGAATGCCATACAACATACATATTGCATTGCATATGATTGTACTTAGATCACACCTGGTGATTATATATGTTTATGTGCACAGCATGCATTGCATTCATTAATAACTGAACCAGCATATCATATATCACTATATTCATTATTTGCATGATTCAAACTTTTCTTTTGTCTATGGAATACCATTGAAGAGTGGCATTGTCCCTACTTCAATCTTAAAAACTGTTTTAATTTGTTTATTTACTAAGCTAAGCGTAGCTTACGCTTTCGAGCAACATATTTCAAAATCTATGGATGGAGAAACCATGGACAATTGTGATCAAAACGTAGGACAAACTTACGATGAAGTTACTGGTTTTAATGAAGAAATAGATTGAAAATTACCTTAGTTTTTGTAGTAGGATTTATTGGTTGTTATGTTTTTGTTTGTTCTTAGCACTAGATAGGCTAAATTTTCATTAGATGGTAGGGATTTGATTTGGAGCATGTGCCTAGTAGTTAGTTTTTTCTCCATTGTTTAGTTTTATTGGTTTGATGTAATAGACAGATTTTTAAAGCTGTTTTATTTATTTTCCAAAACTTTTAATGAATGTTATGGCATGTCTATGTATTGACTACCACTCCTATGTGGAATGGGATGAGAGTCATATTTCGAATCTTATATGGACTCCAATGAGATCTCTAAGGTTTAGGATGTGACAAAGTTGGTATCAGAGCCTAAGTTTTATGTTTTCAATCAAATTCCATAAGTTTTTGATGTGCTGACTTTTAAAAGTTTTCTGTGTGCTGGTTTTTTCAAAAGTTTTGTGTGATTATTTCTTCATACTAACGAACTTTTTTATTAATTCATGAATAAGTAGATGTTTTCTTCTTCCTTATATAGATTTTGATCATACTACTTCATAATGACTTGTAGAAGAAGAGGAAGTGTCACAAGCTCACAAGTAGGAGCTGATGATAACCAGAATCAAAATTCTCAATAAAATCAAGATCCGCAACTTGTTGGAGTTAATCATGCATTGGGAGAAATGGCCTCAATGATGCAATGATTGCAAACTCAATCGCAATCGATGCCACAACAATTTGAAGAACAACATAACACTCGTAGCATCAAGAAGTTTAAGAAGCTTGGACTTACTGTTTTCAAATGAACAATTGATCTGATGGAAGCACAAGCATTGATTGACTCGGAAGCACAAGCATTGATTGACTCCTTAGAACATATCTTTGAAGCGATGGAAGTGGTTGAAGAAGAGAATGTTCGATTTGATGTATTTATGTTGGAAGGTGAAACAATGAGATGGTGGAAATCTTCCTTAACCATAGCACAAATTCAAAATTGAATTGAATTCAATGTGAGATTTTACTTGGAGTATTTTCCTAAAACTGTTATGAGGGAAAATGAGCTGGAATTTATGAAGCTGGAACAAGGATCCATGATTGTAACCAAATACACGACAAAATTCACGGAGCTATCACAATTTGCTACATATGCGATTGAAGAGGAAGAGAAGAAGGCGTTTAGGTTCAAAAGCAGACTAAAGCCTAGCATCAAAAGTAAATTGATAGTACGAAAATTCACTGAAATATCACAAGGTGGTCGATTGCATTCGTAAAGTGGATAAAGACATGCAAGAGTACCGGAAGATCCAAGACCAAAGGATGGGAAAGAACAACCCTTGAAACATCAAGGAAAACCAAACTGATTAACAGAAAAGGCAAAGGACACAAAGGCCAGCAAACACTCAAGGCTTTGGAACTGCAACCACAAGGTGCATTAATTGTGGAAGACTGGGACATCACCAAAGGGAGTGCCAATTTTCAAAGAACCCGCAGCAAAACACATTCCAAGGATAACAACAATTTGTACCTAAGCCGCATTACCAGCAAACTCCGAAGCCGGTACAACAATCACAACCACCAAAAGGAACCAATAACAGAGCTCCACAACAGTAGCAAACTCATCAAGGGAAGGTCTACGCTTTGGAACACCAACAAGGCGAAGTCATGGAAGGTACTGTTCGTATCTCTCACACCTCAGCAATTTTTTTGTTTGATACGGGAGCATCACGTTCTTTTATAGCTCATCCACTAGTGGACTGCTTGGGCTTACCTTTGAAAGAGTTATAAAAGAGTCTTGTAGTGGTGAATCCGGTCGGAGGTTCAGCATACTTAAGGAAGGTAATGTAAGCATTAGAATCATGGAATACAAGAATCAAAATGACAGAGAACAATCTTTTGAATCACAGAGTACAAGCCTTAGAATCACAAAATACGTGTGTTCCAATCATGGAATACAAGCACTAGCATCACAGAGTACAAGCATTGGCATCATTGAGTACACGCATTAGAATCTTGGAGTATAATCATTAACTTCACAGAGTACATGTCACAGAGTACAAGCATTGGCTTCATAGAGTACAAGCATTGAAATCTTGGAGTAAAATCAATAGCATCAAATAGTACATGTAGAATCATTGGATACATTAGAATTATAGAGTATAGGCATTGAATTACAAAGTACGGGCATTACAATAATGGAGTAAAATCATCAGAGTGATAAAATACTAGTATTAGAATCATGGAGTACAACCGTTATAATCAGAGAGTGCAAACGTGAGAATCGAGAGATACAAGCAATAGAATCATGAAGTACAAGCATTGGCATCATGAAATAGAAGCATTTGAATCATGAAGTATAGGCATTAGAATCACTGAGTACAACTGTTAGAATTATAGATTACAAAGTTTAGAATCACAAACTATAGGCCTTAGAATCATAGAGTACAAACGTCAAAATCATGTAGACATTAAGTACAAGCGTATTAATCGTGGTATATAAGCATTAAAATATTGAGTAGAGGCATTAAAGTCATGAGATAGAAGCATTAGAATCATGAACTATAAGCATTAACATCGCATAGTACTAACATTAGAATAATGAAGTATAAACATTAGCATTAATGAGTATAGACAGATTGATTGAATGCAAGTGATAGAATCATGGAATACAAGCATCCAAATCATAGAGTAGAAGCATTTAAATCACTGAGGGAAAGCATTAGAATAACAAAGTATGAGCATTACAATCATGGAGTACAAGCATTAGCTTCACATAGTACATGCATTGGCATGATAAAGAACATGTAGAAGAATAATGCAATAAAAGTATCAAAATAGCAGGGTATAAGAACTGAATCACAAAGTACGGGCATTATACTCATGGAGTGAAAGCATCAGAATCATAGACTACTAGCATTAGAATCATGGAGTACGACCACTAGAATCACAAAGTACAAGCGTTAGAATCATGCGATAGAAGCATTGGAATCATTGAGTACAAGGCATAATGAAGTAGAAGCATTTGAATCATGAAGTACAAGCAATAGAATCAATGAGTACAAGTGTTAGAATTGTAGATTACAAATCTTAGGATCACGAACTGTGGGCATTAGAATCAAAGTGTACAAATGTCAGAATCATGGAGACATTAAGTACAAACGTATTGATCGTGGGATATAAACTTTAGAATCACTGAGTAGAGGCATTAAAATCAAGTGATAGAAGCATTAGAATCATGAAGTACGCTTGGGTTTAGGGTTTAGGGCCGAGGGTTTTGCGCTCAGGGCTTAGTGTTCGGGCTTGAGGGCTCAGGGTCCAAGGTTTAGGGTTTAGGGTTCAAGGTTGATGGTTTAGGGTTTAGGGTTCAGGATTCTGGGTTCAGGGTTTAGGGTTTAGGGGTCAGTGGTTAGGGGTCAGGACCCAGTTGTTAGGGTCAGGTTTCAGGGGTCAGGGGTCAGGCGTTAGGTTATGGGTTCTGGGTTCTGGGGGTCAGGGGTCAGGGTTCAGGGTTCAGGGTTCAGGGCTCAGGGCTCAGGGTTCAGGGTTCAGGGTTTAGGGGTCAAGGGTCAGTGGTCAGTGGTCAGCGTTCAGGGTTCAGGGGTCAGGAGTCAGGGTTCCTCGTTCTGGGGTTAGGTTTCAGGGTTCCGGGTTCCGGGTTCAGGGGTCAGGGGTCAGGGGTCAGGGGTTAGTGGTCAAGTATTAGAATTATAGACTATAGAAAGATTGATTGAATGTAAGCGTTAGAATCATGGAATACAAAAATCAAATGATAGAGAACAAGCATTTGAATCATAGAGTACAAGCCTTAGAATCACAAAATGCGTGCTTTACAATCATGGAATACAAGCACTAGCATCACAGAGTACAAGCATTGGCATCATTGAGTACACGAATTAGAATCTTGGAGTACAATCATTAATTTCACAAAGTACATGTCACAGAGTACAAGCACTAGAATCACAAAATATGAGTGTTACAATCAAGGAGTACAAACATTAGCATCATAAAGTAAAAGCATTGGCATCATTGAGTGCAAGCATTGAAATCATGGAGTACAATCAATAGCAACAAATAGTACATGTCGAATAGTTGGATACATGCATTAGAATTATAGAAAAAAGTGTCAGAATTGCAGAGTATAAGCACTGAATTACAAAGTACGGGCATTACAATAATGGAGTAAAAGCATCAGAATCAAAAAGTACTAGCCTTAGAATCATGGAGTACAACCATTAGAATCAGAGAGTACGGGCGTTAGAATCGTGGGATACAAGCAATAGAGTCATAAAGTACTAGCATTAGAATCATGGAGTACAACCATTAGAATCAGAGAGTACAAGCGTTAGAATCGTGGGATACAAGCAATAGAATCATGAAGTACAAGCATTTGCATAATGAACTTGAAGCATTAGAATCATGAAGTATAAGCATTAGCATCACATAGTACTAACATTAGAAGTACAAGCATTAACATTATAGGACTACCTAATAACCACAATAATCACAACATGGTTTGGGTACTAACATTAGAAGTACAAGCATTTACAGCATTAACATTAGAAATACACTGTGCGATCGATCACACAGCATTCGGATCGATCGCACCGCCAGTGCGATCGAGCGCACGCGGGATTTCAGCTACAGTTACGTGTTTGTTTAGTTTATGGGTCTGTAAACGATTTGTTTCCTACTTCTTTTGGATAGCTTTTAGATTGTAAAACTTGTATTATAAGACCTCTGATAGGCTAGAGATTATTAGGAATTTAATTAGAATTAGAATTGGATTTTCGTGAGTGGAGATCTGAGATCTAATTGTTGTTCTTCGTGTTCTTGCTGTTCTTGTTGGAGCGGATGCTGTGTATGGAGATGAACTTCTACACATCCGTGACGAAGATCAGTCCATCAATGAGTAGCTAAACTCCTTGTGGAGTGTTGATGTAAACTCTAATATTTTGTTTATGGTTTAATCTCATGATTTTTAGGTTTTTAATTCAAGTGTTTCATAATTGCATAGTTATGAGGATTGTTTTCAATCAGAATTTAGTGTTTATAATCAAGCCTAATAAGAACGATTGGCCATAGTTTTGTTAGGATTGAACCCAAAGTATTCTTGTTTTCTGTGATTACAAGAATACTAATTATGCAATCGTGCTCATTGGCATGATGATTAAGACGGATTTGATAGGCCATGCCTAGGGAAGACGGGTTAAACTACAAATTAGATTAGTTAACGTAGGTAGACAGTCCGTGCCAACTGAAGATGGACTATACTTATCCCTTAGGATAATGTAATTCATACTAAGAATTTGATAGTTTTTGCCCAGAGAAATCGAAGATAGACTATACTTATTCTTAGTATGATACATTTTTGGGACATTGTGTGAGCTTGTAGCCGCACAAGTCTGTTTTAGACATTGAATTAATTCCTAGATTCATGAGATTGTCATATTCAAAGGGTTAGAGGGATCATCAATACTCTATTCTTTTTCTTATTGATTTTATCTATTTAATTTAGTTTAATTTGCTTTTAGAATTAAGATCACAAGATTCTTTTGCTTTGTCTAATTAATTTATTTAGAATTAATTTGGTAATTTAACAGTCTAAATCCCTTTAGTCCTTGAGGTTCGACACCCTCAAAATAGCCCTATCCTATAAGGATTCTTCCTATTGCGAGTGGTTATAATTCACACATCAATTTTTAGCACCGTTGCCGAGGACTGGTTTTCGGTTTAGATTGCTAATTTTATTTAGATTAGGTTTATTTGAATTTTTTAGATTTTATTTTATATTTTTTATTCTATTTTACAGTTGTGTGTTATCTGTTTCAGGTACTGTCTGCAGAACTGGGATCGAGTGCAGGAATGCGATCGAGCGCAATTTCACAGACAGCACTGATTTTCTTAAAAACTTCTCCAGCTGCCACCACCAGCCAGGTAGTTAGTTTCTTTTATTTTTTTTTATTTTTGTTACTGGTGGATGTTAGGTAGGCAATCCTTGGCCCTATCACTTCTATCTTGCAACCAAGAATTAGAATGCACTCTTAGAGAACGTGAGGCCCAGGAAAACTCTAGCTTGGTAGGAGAATATACAACTGTAAAAATGAAACCCGAAGAGGAAGAGAGACTCATATTTCTTAGGGATCACTATATCCCTACTACTTACACCTCTCTTTCTTGCATTCAGTTACTGCAAGTTGCGGCAACTCACTATGAAATTAAGTCCAACATAATTCAAATGCTCCCATCCTTTTATGGACTTAATAATGAATATCCTTATAAGCACCTCGATGAATTCCTTGAAATATGCTTTACCATAAAATTGCATAATTTTTTCGAGGATGCTTTAAGGATGAGACTTTTTCCCTTTTCACTAAAGGACAAAGCCAAGTATTGGCTGAATTCCTTGGAGGCAAATACTAACACTATATGAGCTCAATTGCAACATCAATTCCTTAAAGAGTATTTTCCCATAGGGAAGATCAACTAGATTCGGAGAGCTAGCACTAGCTTCTCCCAAAGTGAAGGGGAATCATTTCATAAGACTTGGGAGAGACTTAAGAACTTTCTTAGGAAGTGCCCCTACCATGTCATCCCAAAGTGGCAACTTGTACAATGTTTCTATGATGGCTTGACCGAACCACATAGGCACATGGTAGATGCTTCATGTGGTGACACTTTCATGCTTAAAAGTGAGAATGAAGTATGGGTTCTCTTTGAGAATCTTTGGGATAATTCAGCTTAATATGCTTCAGCAAGTTGTAGGATACATGCCCCTAAAGCACCTAAGGCGGAAGGTCTTTTCGAAGTAAGCAATCCGTTGGATGTTAATTCCAAAGTGGATGCTTTATCTAGAAAAATAGACCAACTAATGGCGGTCAGTTTTATTCCTAATACCTCTAGTCCTCCCAAGCCCACCACTATAGAGGCGTGTTCACTTTGCTTTAGTACTTCACATCAAGCAAGCAATTGTCCTACATCGGGACAATTTTCTGCTATGCCTTATGAACAAGTGAATGCAGCCTACTCCAGACTGGGTAATGATCCAGTTCAAACTCTTACAACCCGGGATGGAGGAATCATCCAAATTTTTCATGGCAAGCTCCAGCCATGGAAAATTCAGCACCACCCTATTGAATGTATTATCAAGCTCGTCCACAATCAAATTATCAACCCCCTCCTCAACAATATCAACAAGCTCCCCCTCCTCCTAAGAATTCAGCATTTGAGGATAAGGATCTAGCTGCTCTTAGCAACATAGAAGCTCACTCTCAATTGCTGAATTCTCATACTCAAGCTATAGCGAAGCTAGAAACCCAAATGGACCAGATAGCTAATGCACTTAATAGGAGAGAGGAGGGTAAGCTACCTAGCCAATCGGTGGCTAATCCTAAGGGACAGTACATGGTTGATGGGGATGCTTTCGACAATTCCCAACATCAACATGAACAAGTCCATGCCATTACCATGTTAAGAAGTGGAAGGGTAGTAGATACTATAGTGGGGGAGGATAGAGATGAGCTAGTTGACACTTCCTTTAAAAGGGTGAGTGAGAAAAGTGAGCCACCTAAGATATCAGAAGAGGAAAAGGGAAGGGGAGTGAGTGATGAAGTTCCTTCTTTAGCCACTCCCACTCTTGAGATACCATATAAGCCTCGAGCTCCATTCCCTAAGCGTCTTAAAGAGCCCTCTTATTTTGGGAAACAAGGAGAGAAGATTCAAGATATGATGAACACTTTCAAATAATTACAATCAATATTCCTCTCCTCGATGCTATCCAGCAGATTCCCTCCTATGCCAAGTTTCTTAAGGACAATTTATGCACTCAAAAGCGTAGAATAAGGAGTAGCATTCCTAAAAAGGTCCGTCTCACCAAGCAAGTGAGCTCCATTATTCAGCATCACATTGCTCCTAAGTATAAGGATCCAGGTGCTCCGACCATTACTTGTCTCGTAGGAGACCATTAATTTGAAAGAGCCCTCCTTGACTTAGGATCAGGTGTAAACTTGCTTCCTTACTCGGTGTATTTGAAACTAGGCTTGGGGGAACTGAAACCTACATCAGTTGTCTTGCAATTGGCTGATCGATCTCTCAAGCAACCTCGAGGAATTGTTGAGGATGTCATCCTACAGGTGGACAAGTTCTACTTCCCAGTGGACTTTATAATTCTTGATACAGAACCTATCCTGAATCCTAATAGGCACATTCCCATCGTCCTCGGACGTTCTTTCTTAGCTATAGCCAATGCACATATAAACTGTAGGTCGGGAGTTATGGAGTTATCTTTTGGAAACCTAAGGGTTAATTTGAATATTGTCAATACCTCCCACTCCTCGGATGCAAGTGAGTGTTTCTTTCTTGAAAACTCATTTTCCCAACCTTTTGAAAAAAGTGATAGGGATTGCTTTGCCGTCGAACCCATTGCTGAATTACTCGAGTAAGCATCCCCATTTATTCCACCTAAGGATCCATTAGAGGACATTTCTTCCCACTTTAACACAGATGGATTCAACATCGAGTCCTCCATTGAGGTGAACTCTTTGTTCGAATCCACGTGTATTCCATTAGATCCTCTATGAAATCCTAAGGTAGAACCACCACCTGTCTTTCCTAGCGCACCTCCTGGATATCCAGTTGAGTCACCACCTCCTATCGAATTTAAACCACCTTCGGTTACACTCAACTATGGCTATCAAGAACCACCTGACATTCCCCCACTTAGTATTGCCTCTAGCTTTGAGAGTAGACATTTGGGAATGTCTTGTTGGTATGAGATGGCCATGAATGGGAAGGTAATTGACTTTAAGGGATCTGAAGCCTTCCTGTGCTTACATAACATGAACGTAAAAGATAAATCCAATACTTGTAATGTAATGCACGAAAGGGTGGACCCAACTTTGAAAGAGGTTGTGAAGGCGTGGTATTTTTGTATATGTGAGTATACCGTCTGGCTGAATACCTTAAACTTAGCGCTTGTTGGGAGGCAACCTATCCTTAGTTAGATTAGAATTAGATTAGAAGTAGTTTAGGATTAGATTAGATTAGATTATTAGTTCTGTCTGCACTATTGCGATCGAGCGCAATTTTGCAGACAATCAAGTGCGCTTTTAGTTAGGGTCCTATATAGGGTTTTCTTCTTGGTTTTTCTTCATTCTGCTCTAGCGCACAGGTCTTTTCTTCGTCCAGATACTTCATTCTTCCATGGCTCGAGGGACTAGCAAAATGTAGGTTTGGGGGTTTGATAAGTGTGTAACACTTGCACTTTTGGACTTATTACTAATGCTTATTAATCTTAGAAATGTATTTATGTGAATGAATTAATGCATTTATCTTGTTTTGCAGGGTTGGTGATGAAGAGGAAGATATGGACTAAATTAAGTCAATTAAAGCCTCAATTGGATCAAGCTTCAAGGTTCGTAAAAGGAGATGATCTGTAATGACCTAACCCCCCTAAAGTTATTTCGCCCGTTTAATAATAATTTATGTGATTTATTTAAGTGCATATGCGTATTTTAGTGTTTAGTTAGATGTAGGGGTTAATTTAAATACATTATTTGGTATTGGGGTATTGGTGTAAATAATGATTTAGTGGGGTATTATCTTGTAAATATATATTTTTTTTGTTTGTTTGAATTCGTTCACGCACAGTTGTGTGAACGAATTTGCCGGAGATGTAGGGAGGTGGCCAGCGACGTGGAAGGGAGAGGGAGTGAAAGGAGGGATGAGGGCACTTGACCCTCATCCACATTCCTTGTTCGTTAGTTACTGAAGAAGGCAAAAGAAGAGCAGAAGGAGAAAGAGAAGAGAAGGAGGAGTTTGAACCCAATTTCAGTTGCTGTTTTCTGTGTGGCTGTGATCAGAAGGCAAGGAAGGATCATCGGGTTATTATTCGCGGACTACTGGTAAGTACATTGTCTAACCGTTCACCACTGTGTCGATTTCGTTTTGAAAGCATGTAATCTCGGTCTGATATGAGTTTATAAGCAAAGTGTATGCTCGGTTATGGTTCCTTATAAATGTCATGAAGATTTGAAGGTATACATATATGTATTAAAGTATTGAATTCGATTCTGTTCTAAAATGTATTGACTTGCTTTTGGATGCAAACTTGTGTTTTTCTATGTTTTGATTTGGATTATAAATTAATGGATTTCATCCAAAAGTTTATGAATTATATTTTCTGCCAAAACAGAGTATATGGATGAAGAATGAAAAACAGTAAATTTCGTAGATGT
>JAUPMG010157923.1:0-10875 GCA_031762675.1 Pachysandra terminalis | reverse complement strand
AGCGCACTCTGAAATATTTTAATGAAATGAGAAGATTTGTTAAGATCACATGTGAGTTGTTATTAATTTTAGTGGTTGTGATATACGATCCACGGTCTAGCAATAGATCCCGAAGATCATACCTCGTGATCCGTGCCATCCCACCTTGGGATCTGAGTCACCGGGATCCGGGGCGTGACACCGACGGCCTCCGAGGTGGCTGGCATGAATTCCAAGTTGTATCTGGTCAAAACCGAACTGTCGGAGGACGCGTTGCGGGTTGTAGACATGGAAGCTGCTCCCATACTCCCTGACCAGGCTGATTAGGTACCCTGGCTGGAGGATCACTAGGAACGCCCTCTCCTCTGGGGAGTGCTGAAGCCAAGCGGTGGTGCTCTTCTCTGCGTCTGCCACCACCATGACCTTGAAGGGCTGCAACAGTCGGATCCCTCCATTGCGGTGAGGCCGGTACTAGAACTTTGCCTCAATGTCCATCACTTAACGCAACCGGATGTTGCATTTTGGGCAAAATCCGGACCAGACCAGGGCCTGTGGGGAAAAATCCAAGCCCAAGCCGCGGACGAGCTCCTCCACATGTGAGAAGTCTTGAGGAGCGTATCTAGGATACCTCTCCCACAGGAAGAGCTGGATGAAGTTGACATCCAGCAAAGTCTCCACCAGCCTTTCTCCTCGGCTTCTGGCCATGTCCTCACACAGCAGGTCTAAATGCTCGTACTGTGATCCCAGGAATAGAGGGGCAAGGGGAACCCAGACTCCTCTCTCAATCTTGACCACCAGAGGGAATATCCTCACATGCACCTTGTCTATGGGATATCCCTTGAATACAAACCGGGCCAGCCAGAAAGCCACAAAGCCCGCCAGGTGGACGCTACTGTCCAAGCTCTCTCCTCACAGCCGTCTGATAGAGAGGCTGGAAGATTTGTGAGTCTCCTTTTAGTTCCAGAAAAATCTGGTCCAGCCTCTAAAGGAGTATTTCATACTTACGATGGAATCCCTCCCCTTCAGTTGGGTCTTCCTCAGTGTCTTCTTTGAGAAAGCTTTCAACAGCTCCAGATCAACCTCCTCCACCGTGGACAGGTTGATTTCCCCTGGGTTCTCCTCTCCTAGGATTGGAAGATAGTGCAGCATCGCCTCATCTTCCAAGGTGATATTGATCTCACCAAATGCGGTCACGAACACATGATCTTCTAGATCCCAGCGGACCACGAACTCCTTCAGGGCCTCGTAATCCCAGTGGTAGTCACCCGTGTAAGAACGGATGGACTCCAGTACCCCGGTGGCATCTAGCAACCTCCGGTACTCGGCATTCTCCATTATGTAGGCCACCCACTCCGGACAACCAGGAGGTAGGTTGAAGTGTGACCGAAAACCTATCTCAGACAGGGGATAGTCACCTCTCTCAGCCCTAAAGGCCGGTGCCTGGCTTAGGCGAGGAAAGCATGTGTTGAGCCAGATTATCTCTTCAAGAGGGCAGAGCAGCTGCTCTCCGCTCTGCACCCCCTCCAGCATGACCGGATTGCGGACCACATTCCAGAATGGAGCACTGGAAACCTCCATCCTGTTATCTGACTTCTTCACAGCACCCTTCTTGGTCATTTTATCGCAGTGAGAACGGAAAAAGGAAAGAAGAAGGAAGCAAGGGAGCAAAGATTGAGAATTGAAGATTTCTGAAAGCAAGAATGCCAGGAAGCTTCAAAACTCAAGTTGTAGGAACCTTTCTTCCTCAATGAGCTTTCAATTTATAGGAAATGGCGCTTTCTCGTTTAAGAAATTGAATAGGCGCTTTTGGCGGTTGGCGTGATCCCAAGGAAGAAAGCATTTCTTTGGCAGCGCATGATAAGTGCATTTAAAACACACTCTCTCGAAGAAAGCACTTGTAATGCCCGACACTTCAGGTATGATCTCATGTTTTCTTCTCTAGCGTAAGAAACCTGAGACCGGGGGGCTATTGGTGATTAGGCGGGCCAATTAAACCCCACTTTACACGCGACGCTTTCTTAAAAGCGCGTGTACACATTTTGGGTATAACCGTATACACTGAATCATTCAATAAAGCTGTAACGACTGTACAACCGCCTCTTTCACGTGCTAGATGTTAGCAGTTGCGTACGGTGATTAAACCGTTTGGTGAAAATGTGATATTTGAACCGGCTCAAAGATATCTGACCGTCCTTATCACCAAAAAGGGAAAGCTTCTTGGAGAAGCAACCTTTCTGAATTCCAACTAGTGGGGGAACGCCACGTATCCCAGACTCAACAAACACGTTCTTTCTTCTCTTTTGAAATATTCAAAAAGACTAAGTACTTATGTTCCCACGACACATTGCCTTCTTGGCATGAGAGGGAATGAGAATCTTACTCTTCCCTCGATGGACCTTATTTTACTCGAATGACGTATTTAGGGGCATGCTACCCTAATAGACTCCTCAAAAGGTTAAGGTTTCAGTAGATCCTCGAAGTCACATCTATTTACTTTCTAGAACAGACTTTGAGTGATTTTATTACATACTTTTACATTTTAAAGGTATTGTTACTCAAGGAATGATCCTTGAGGAAATTGTGTGGCCTATTTGATAATAATAAGGTTAAAGTACAAAATTATGTTAGATTTGAATAAGGATTTATTTGTAATCGGTAAATTTGATTTAGGGATTTATGTGTTAATTATAGCTAGTTGGGGTCACTTATGTAAGTTTTGTAATTTTTGGATATTACGGCCTTAGGCCCAATGTATGGAATTAGGGAGGACATGGATTGGACGCTGGGCCCAAAGCCTTAAGATAAGGGTAGTGTAGTATTTCACCTTAAGTTTGAATTGTTGCTGTAACTATTTTGGAGAGAGGGAAAGTTACCACTTACTCTCTAATCCTTCCATGTAGGATACGTGGAGGTTATGGGAAAGTTCCCATAAGATTCAGATCTAGAACTCTGGGTTTCGAGGAACAAGAAGAAAGGAGAAAAAAGAAAGAAGAAGAAGGGGAAATAAGGCTAAGGACGAAAGAGAGGAAGTTCCGGAAGAGATCGTGTCGATCATTCAAGCCCCAAAAGTTAAAAAAAAAAAGGCTTGAGAAGGAAGAGGTAGGGATTTCCATGGTTTCTACGGTAGTTATTATCATAGGATTATGATAAACTTCTTAGGATGAGCATCTAGATCGTTTGATTTGCATGAAAAATATATGATTGAATCATGTTTAGTTTGATTTATGTGTTTTGTGTTGAAAACATGAATATATGGTTTGGATTATGTGATTTATGCTAGTTCTAACATGTGAATCCATGTTTAGATGACAGGTTTTGTGTATAACATGTTAGTGAGAATGAATATTAGTATAAACCTTGATTTTGTATGATAAAAACATATTTTTGGGTTTGTGTGAAGTTGGGCACGAAGCCCGAGATTTTTCACAATTTTCTGGGTTGAAAGTGACCCTCATCAGGACCCTTGGTCCCACCTAGCCTACCCGCTGAGCCCCCCAAAGTTTTTGCCCCATCTGTCGAGCCAGGGCTGAAGCTGAGCCACCAGCCCAGCACCTCGGCAGGACCCTCGGTCCCACCGAGAATGTTTCCGATCTTAGATAATTTATTTTGTATTTTTTTGGAATTCCCTTGTTCATTAGGTACACAATGGTTCAAGTTTAGGCCAATCTGATGAGTATAAAAATAGTTATGGTCAAAACACCAAACATGTGTCAAAGCGGAAATGGGAAGACCTTGGTCTGACATTCAGTCCCACCGAGCCTGCTGCTGATCCCCTATTGCTCCCATATTTTGTGGACAGTTATGTTTTGGTTTTTTAATGCTGTGTATGATGTTGGTTGGTGCGAATTATGTGTGTGTGAAGTTTTGTGCAACAAAAGGTACTAATTACCCCAATTTGCTATGTGTTGTAACCTTGTTTGGTGTGTTATGATGTATGATGAGGTTTCTAGAGAGATATAACATGAGATAGGTTGTATGGTATGATGTTAGGGTAACTGATAACCCAAGCATGAGATTTTTTTGGTGTATGCTATGTGGGTCCTATATGAGCTTGTGAACTGTGATGTGTGGTGAGTGGTACTAGATGCATTCACTGGTAATGAATGTTTAAAGAGTGACTCTAGATAAGTTCACTGCGTGAATGTGTTGATGGTTGATTT
Organism: Pachysandra terminalis; assembly: GCA_031762675.1. Lineage (NCBI taxonomy): Eukaryota > Viridiplantae > Streptophyta > Magnoliopsida > Buxales > Buxaceae > Pachysandra > Pachysandra terminalis. The sequence continues at coordinate 6,736 of JAUPMG010157923.1, read as the reverse complement.
CTACCATGGGTACTATCCCCTAAAAGAAATAGAAAGATGGTGGCATTTTCTACCTTGGGTCAAGTATCTCCTAAAAGAAAAGGTAAAGATGGTGAAATTTTCTACCTTGGGTCAGCATCCCTTAAAAGAAAAGGATAATGAGGTGACATTTTTTACCTTAGGTCAAGTATCTTCTAAAATAAAGGGTAAAGATGGTGAAATTTCTACCTTGGATCAACATCCCCTAAAAGAAAAGGATAATAAGGTGACATTTTCTACCTTGGGTCAAGTATCCCCTAAAAGAAAAGGATAATGGGATGACATTTTCTACCTTGGGTCAAGTATCCCCTAAAAGAAAAGGATAATGAGCTAACATTTTCTACTTTGGGTCAAGTATCCCCTAAAAGAAAAGGTAAAGATGGTGACATTTTCTACCTTGGGTTAGTATCCTCTAAAAGAAAAGGATAATGAGATTTCAGTACTCTTTAGATAAGAGGGATCTGATGTGATTGATTAAGCACATTCCTGGAACAAGGGTTTCCTAAAGGAGATGTGGGATTTATTAAGAACATTCCTTGAACAAGGGTTTCCTAGAGGAGATGTGGGATTGATTAAGCACATTCCTGAAACAAGGGCTTCCTAGACGAGATGTGGGATTGATTATATAGTTAGGCTTGGCCTAACACCCCCTCTGTATTTATTGCATGATTCCATCTCATCATAAGCATTTGCATCATAACTCCATATTGCATTGCATTCTTTATTGTGAATGTTATTTCATCATCTGTGTGCTCATGTTGTGTTCACTTGCATGAATTGCATTGATCGTGTGTGATGAATGGTTACTGGTCGAGTTGTGGTGTGATGTGTAACTATGGGTTGAATTATGGTGTGATATGTGATTTGTTGATTGATTGCTGTGTGTGAATTGAATGGTAAATAATAAAGAGGAATATTACTGTATAGAAGGAACCATGAAATTTGTTAGCCTTGTGAGATAATGTTTATCATGACAAAGTTCATAACGATATTGGCATCTTAACAGGTTGTGTTGTGTATGTATCATGGCAGAGTTCATGAGGATATTGGTATTTGGATATGTTGTGCATGTATATGTATCATGACAGAGTTCATGAGGATATTGGTGTTTTGAGCAAGTTGTGTATGTTGTGGTTATGGTAGTATATGAATGAGTATAATGACATGATAATAAGGTAGATAATGACATGTGAGTACTCTGTTTGTAACTGTAGTGGTATGTGAATGAATAAAATGACATGACATTAATTAGATTAATGATTCACGAATGTTATGATATTGTTTTAAAGACTATTATGACTGCATGATTAAAGTTATAAGTGCTTGGTATGACTTGCAGGAATTAAGGTGATTTATTATATGACTAAGAAGGTAGTTATTGCAGTTGCTTTGGACTTTTCCTATTGAGCCTCCAAGCACACCCCTATGTTGAAACAGGTGGATCTCTAGAGTGATGATGGACCCGGCATGAGAGACACTACACCCCTGTGGGAGCCTTAAGAACTATTTAATTGTTGTTTGAATTAGGGATTTGTTATTTTCTGTTTTGACCCCAAGTGGGCATGAATATTGTGATCTTTTAATCATGGTTGGATTTATTTATGGTTGTTGAATTTTATTGAAAGGTTTTAATTTAATTAGAATTTCGCTCATTTTAGATAAGCTCTGTTGATCCATGAGTTGATTGATTGGTTTGGCCGCATCTATGGGTTCGATTTGAAGGTCATTCCCTTGGAAATCCTAGAGATTACATGTCTCGAATTTCAAGGCGTGACAAATGGGCTCTAATATTTTTTCTATGGGCAAATTTATGATGGAGATGGAAGATACGAGGATGATGTATGTACTATTTGATATAGAGGGGGAGATTGGTGGATAGGTTCCAGAATTTGTGAAACCATTACCTCTGGAGTTTCAGAGTGCATTCCCTGAAAGCCTCCCGATGAGTTACCACCTATATGGGATATACACCATCAGATTGATCTGGTTCGGAGTTCCAACTTGCCTAATAGACCACACTATCTCATAAGTCCTAAGGAGAATGAGGAGTTACGATGCCAAGTAGAAGAACTGTTACAAAAGGGTCACATCCGTGAGAGTCTTAGTCCTTGTGCCGTACCTGCATTGCTCACGGCAAAGAAGGACGGTAGTTGGCATATGTGCATAGACAGTTGAGCTTTAAATAAGATCATAGTTAAGTACAGATTTCCGATTTCCCGACTAGATGACTTGTTAGATTAGTTGGATGGAGCTATTGTTTTTAGTAAGCTAGACTTGAAAATTGGTTATCACCAGATTTGAATATGTTCTGGAGATGAGTGGAAGATTGCCTTCAAGACTCGTGAGGGGTTGTACAAGTGGTTAGTAATGATATTCGGATTGTCCAATGCTCCTAGCACCTTCATGTGGATCATGAACCAGGTGTTAAGACCCTTCATTGGTACCTTTTTTATGGTTTATTTTGATGATATTTTGATTTATAGTGCTGACTCTAACCTGCATGTGCAACACCTTAGAGAGGTTATTTCAGTTTTGCAAAGGGAGCAACTTTATGTGGCCCTCAATAAGTGTTTGTTTATGACAGACACGTTGTTATTTCTTGGATATGTTGTCTCTAAATATGGCATCTCCATGGATTATTCTAAGGTGGACGCAGTGAGAGAGTGGCCAAAGCCAACTAATATCCAAGAGGTACAGAGTTTTCATGGTTTGGCATCATTTTATAGGCGATTTAATTTTAGCTCCAACATGGCGCCTATTACAGACTGTATGATGACTGGAAAATTTTTATGTTCGGAAGATGCAAAGAAAGCCTTCTCTGTGATAAAGGCTAAGTTAATGTCAACACCTGTTCTTGCTCTTCTTGACTTTACTAAGCCTTTCGAGCTTCATTGTGATGCTTCAAAGGTAGGCATTGAGGCTGTTCTTAGCCAAGAGGGGAGGCCTGTTGCTTATTTTAGTGTGAAGTTGAATGATGCTAAGTTGAGACACAACATATATGATGTCAAGTTCTATGCAGTTATACAAGCCTTAAAGCATTGGCATCATTACCTAGTGCATGTAGAGTTTGTTCTATGTTCTGATCATGATGCTTTGAAGCATATCAATAGTCAGGATAAGCTCTCTTCTCAACATGCAAACTGAGCCTCTTATTTACAGGAGTACACTTTTTTCCCAACCATAGACCTGGTTTACAGAACCTTGTTGCTGATGCCCTGAGTTATAGAGCGTCTTTACTCACTACCATGCGCACTCAAGTACTTGGTTTTGATTCTTTTTGTAAGTTATTAGCTTCTGACCCCTATTTTGTGACTGTGTTGGATGACATGATAGCAGGACAGTGATCAGACTTCCTTCTCTGTGATGGTTTCCTTTTTAAGGGGAATCATTTATGCGTACCTAATTCTAGTATTCGGTTGAAAATTATCAAGGCGTTGCATGTTGAAGGACATAAATGGCGAGACAAGACCTTCCTACTTGTGTCTGGTACCTATTTCTGGCCAACTATGCGTAAGGAAGTGTGTAAGTTCGTGAGGAAATGCCATACTTGCCGAGTTGCTAGGGCAAAGCAACTAATGCAGGGTTGTATATGCCTCTTCCTAGGACAGCCATGGACTGATGTGAGTATGGAATTTTTCGTGGGACTTCCTTGTACACAAATAGGTATGGACTCTGTTTTTGTAGCTGTTGATTATTTTTCCAAGATGGCACACTTCATTGCTTGCAAGAAGACGACAGATGTAGTCCATCTGGCACAATTATATTTTTGAGAGGTATATCTTCTTCTCGGTCTTCCTCATCCATTGTTTCTAATCGAGACACTCGATTTCTTAGTCACTTTTAGAGGTGTTAGTGTAAGCTTGCAAATACAAGGCTAGATTTAGCAATGCTTATCATCCTCAAACTGATGGCCAAACAAAGATTGCTAATTATTCGTTCGGTGATTTACAACAAAGCTTGCATTACAAAAATATGGTTTTTATTGGCAATCTTTCTTTGACCGCCGTGAAATATAGTTAAAAGACCGCCGAGAGATAATAGTTATTAACGGTGGGCTTAGTGAAGCCCACCGATAGAGGTTAACTATTGTCGGTGGTCCAATAAAGACCGCTGAGCAAATCCCCGCGCGAAAAAATCCCCTTCCCGCCATCTCCTCCATCCCCGACGGTCTTTATTAGACTGTCAAGATAAAACCACATATGGACGGCTGTAGCGACCCGAAAAATTTCAAAAATCTATAAAGGGTGTTTTAGTCATTTAACAAGTGAACGAGGTTGAACCAGTGAGACTGACCCAGAGACGAGTAGAACATGGTGTGAGTGAACCCCAGACTTAAAATTTAGTTGTGTTACCTTGAGACTTGGGGTTAAATCACCATTTAAGTGAAAACCCATTTTTATTAGAACCAAACTGGCCCTGAGCGTACCTTGAACCTATAAATAGAACCCTTTATCTCATAACCCTATTTTTTGGCTAAGATTTTAGAGAGAGAGAGATAGAGTGAGTGAGAGAAACCCTAGAGCTTGGAGGCAGGATTTTCAACATCAAGGCAAGGTAAGGAAGGGAGATGGAGCACCAAGAATCGAAGGGGACACGACAATGGAAGACGGAGCATGAGGAACACACGGCTACAGTGAATCAAGGCGAGTAAACTTCCAATTTCTTGGGTATTTGGGAAAAAACCCAAATGCCGGTTGTAAGTATAACTTCCTAGCATTTATTGTTGTATGATTGACTGTATGTCATGTTAAATCAAGCATCATGAGTAGTATTAACATGAAAATCTGAGATTGAACTAAAAATCTAACCTAGGGTTTATAATCTTAACCCAAATGATAAAATGTGTTGATTCAATTATATATAAATAGTTTAGAATACTCAATGTTTAAGAATGTTAGTAGAGTGTTTTTGGACCCACTTGGAGTGTAGGATTGTCCTAGAATTGCTTTGGGAGAGATTTGAAGAAGTCAGGAAAAACCCAGAATTGTGCTCGTCGGCGGGTGGTTGGTCCACCGACAGAACCCATCGACGAAGCATAGATAGAGTGTTGCTGTCGGCAGATCATCGGTCCATCGACGAGTTCGTCGACGGGTCTCGGTCCACCGACCAACCCACCGACAGGAACCCACCCCGTGTGCTTGGAGGCCGTCGGTGGATTCCATCAGTCAATCGACGAGTCCACCGAGGAGACCGTCGGTGGTTGGTCGGTTCACCGACCAACCCACCAACAGAGACCATCTTGTGACCGTCCGTGGATCCCATCGGTCCACCGACGAGTTCGTCGGCAAGTGGTCGGTCCACCGACGAACCCACCGACCATTGGATTTAATTGACTTTTGTGGGGTTTTGGTCGACCGACCAACCCACCAACTAAACCCTGTCTGTCCACCGATGGACCCATTGATAACCCACCGACGGGGGGGGGGGGGGGGGTTTAAGGGGAATGTTGGGGGATTAAGGTGGACCACTTCCACCGACGGGCCCACCAAGGAGTGATGAGTTTGTGAGTGTTTGGGAGACTGGGAAAGACTGGTCTACCAATCAGGTTGTCGACCTGACCTAATATGAGAGTTAGACCTTGTGCCTATTGAGAGGAGACCAAAGGATGCATAATGTAATTGTTCAGAGTTGGATGTGAGTGGATATAACTTGAATGCCACCACTATGTTCAAAGGACCACCTGATAGAGTGGTGGATGTGTAATTGGACTAGGGTTGATACTGTACCTTGTATGGATTCATTGGGACTAGTGTAGAACTGTTAGTGAGGTTTGAAGTTCATAGAGACCTACTTGGACTTGTAGAATAGAATGGGGGACTTTATGCATGTAAGTACCCTAGTAATATATATAGTATCAGTTGATTTAATGGCGAAGACTTAACCCTGCATAATGAGATAATTAAATTAATGAGTAAATGTTATAAATAACTTCTGAACAAGTAAAAGAGAATGATACCTAGGGTGATTAGATAAGCTGAAATGTGTATGAATGATATTCATGTCTGCTATATAGATAAGGTATAGAGTGGTGATATTAAGGTAATGACGTAAGACCTTGTATGTGCATGATTTCCCTTGCTTATTTTTACTTGGCTAGATGCATGAGGTATATACAGTGGGTGATATTTATGTTGAATGATAGGCATATGACATGGTATTGTGGAGTAAAGGTTAATGATGTAAGTCCTTGAAAGCACATGATTATATCTGTTTATTTTATTTGTGAATAAGCACGAGATTGGTGATGTCTGTGGATAAGTATGACCATGATGTGTATGTATGGTGACTTGTGAGTGTATCTAGGTATGTTGGGCATGGAGATGCAAATCCATGATGTATGTTTATTTGAATGGTTGTGTTTGTGTTGGACATCAGGAAAAACTATGATGGCATCCAATCGGATTATCTGCGTGTATGGGCACGTGGATAGTTTCCTTTGATGATCATCATTTGGTTCCTAGTTAATGATGCTATTTGCGTATTGCTTTAGTTAAATCTAATTGGATCATAATGTTAAAGCCTTGCGTTTTGACTTTATGATCGGGATGACCAATGTTACCTCAATTATAGGATGAGTTAGAATGCTGCTTCGAGAGGCAAGGAAGGGTCCCCGTTGTGACGCTGTCACGCCCCGGATCCCAGTGACTCAGATCCCAAGGTGGGATGGCACGGATCACGAGGTATGACCTTCGGGATCTATTGCTAGACCGCGGATCGT
>JAUPMG010157912.1:0-10875 GCA_031762675.1 Pachysandra terminalis | reverse complement strand
AAAAATAAGCTATTAGCTGAAATCCATCGGAGATATCAACTGAAATTCGTCTGAAATCCGTCAACTGAAGAATACCAGCTCGCCTTTGGCATCAACCACGCTAACTGAAGAACTCCCTTAAAGAAAACGGGAAAAGAGAATACCGACGGTATTCCTGGCTAATGGAGCTGGAGAACACCCTGAATAACAGATTTATGAGAGAATACCGACGGTATTTCCAAGAGAAACCGGGAAGAGAGAGAGAGGCCTCCAAGGGAGTGTCGGTTCACAGGAAGAAGAAAAAGAAGAGAGAGAGAGAGAGAGAGAGAGAGAGAGAGAGGATAATGGTTCTGAGAAACAGGGAAGAGGATATTGAAGAGGGAATACGAAGAGGGAAACAGAGAGGGAGAGGGAGAGGGAGGAAAGAAGAGGGGCAGCGCGAATTGGAAATAAATATTTAGTAGCGGTCACTAATGTGGCCGCTACTAAAAATTCTATCTTTAGTCGCGGTTTTTAACTGACCGCCACGTTATATGATTTTATTCCAGCGGTCCACCCAAAGACCTCGACTAATTGAGGTTCTTTAGCGTCTCTTTCCCTAACCGCTGGAGTAGTCCATTTTTAGTTGCGGTTTTTATTGACCGTTGCTAAATGTGCGCCACTACATCCCATATATTTTGTAGTGTCTAATACTCATCATAATTAGATAGGTATCTCACAAATTTATTATGCTTCTCAAATTTATCATAGTTAAATTAAGTATTATAAGAAACGAAATAAATTTTTTGATATATTGTTTTAACTAAAATAAAGATATAGGACTTTATTACAATATAGGACTTTTGTTTTAGAATTTGAGTGTATTTTGGAGATGTTTAACACATAAAGAAGAGATAGTTCTAATAGCATTTTGAAAGGGTAATTTAATTACTTCAAATTGTACTATTATTTGATAAAATTAGTTTCATTATCTTATCTTTTATTTTAGACTTATTTATTATCCTACAACTTATTTATAAGTTAGTGAGTTAAATCAAAGAGATTTTGTTAACTACGAAAGAAAAAAAAAACAAACTTATAAAAATTTAATTGTATAAAATATAATTATTTTATGAATAATCATTGAATACTATAACTAGTTATCCTTTATATTAATGTAAATTATGGTCTTTTTATAGATTTATTTTTTTTGTTCGTTTTTAAAAAAGTTAATGAATTTTTGTTTCATTTTTAGGACTAAAAGACCCTTATCCTAACAATATTAGGATATTAATAGATAAGTAGAAAAAAGACCATTATTCTGACAATCTTAGGATACTAAATAGACAATTAGATAATAGACCATTCTCTACTAATGTTTAGTAATCAACTAATAGTATTATTCTTTTTTTCTTGAAATATAAAACATCATTCAATTAGATAATTACAAAAATTAAGAATCAAATTAATAAAAAAATCCAGAAAATCAAGAATTTAATTATCAACTAATAAGAAAAATCAAGAATTCAATTATCAAAATTTATATTTTTTAATGGATTTAAAGAATCTAATTAATTAAATAAATTATATTAAACTTATTAAAATCAAGATTCTAGCTAATTATAAAAATAAATATTTAATTATTTATAATAATATTATTTTATACTTTTAATTTTATAAGATAACTTTAAAATAAAAGATCGGTTTAAGATTGTAATTAGTTAAAACTTTTTTTATTAATATAATTAATAATATAATAGTTTTTATAAAAAAAATAGATAACTAAGTTGCCACACCTGTCATATGTTAATATATTTTTAATTTATATATTAAATTTTTTTTTATAAATATATGTTTTAATATACTTGTTAATATATTTATTAATATTTTAATTTATGAAGTTACTTTACTTTAAAATTTATTTACAATAATTTTATTTTATTTTATTTATACATCAAAGATAAAGAAGATCTAATAGAATTTCCTTTATACAATTAGAAGGGCTAATAGATAAATTTAAAACAAAAATAATATAATATACTGAATTATTGAATTATGTATATTTAAATATAAACTTTATCAAGTTAATAGTATACAAATTATTTTATATTTTTAAAATTATATTTTCTTATATCATTATTTTAATTGTAACATGTATTATAAGATAAATCTTCACGTGCAAGGCACGTGCACTTTTGCTAGTACATCATAAATGCGTATTGATTGATGATTTCATGTGTTGCTAGATCTTGCTTTCATTGAAAATATCATATACATCATAATTGATTTAACAAAAATAAATTATAGGGTTAACTCCAGTTACACTCCCTCACCTTTCTGACAGAAGCAGAAACACCCCCTCACCTTTCTAAAACACCACTTACACCCCCTGTCAGCGACGTCTCATAAACGACGTTAAAATAACATGTTAATTTACGTTTTAACCCTATCTTTAAAATTATATTTAAATAATTAAAAATACAAATAATTTTAAGACAAAATTACTCCTTTTGTTTTAGCCATAGATGAATTTTTTTAGGGTTTACTCTTTTACCAAAACACTATACGTTTTCTTCCACTCTCCGGCATCCAACAACAACGACCATCCTCTCTCCGGCATCCAACAACGACGACCTCTCTCCGACATCTAACAACGGCGACGATCCTCTCTCTGGCATACAACAACGACAACATCCTCTCTCCGGCATCCACCAACGACAACCATCATGAACAACAATCCTATTCCGATAGCTTTACGGTAAACCTTTATTCCTCAGATTTCTATTCGTGTTAATTTATTTTGGCAAAATTTTTCATTTTTATTCTTGATTACTCATTTTAAGAGAAAATTGTAAAGTAAATGCTTTCCCCTCTTTGCTGGTCTGATTTGATTTCAACCTCTGAGAATTCATCATTTTATTACTAGCTAGATTTTCTTGTAGTGCTGTTTACTAAACTGAGTTCTGATGCAATTCTTCCCCTCAGTCCGATTATACATTTAGTTTATAGCTGCTATTGATTCTTATTTTCTCACTAATAGATCAAACTCCTTTACATGTAACAGATTACTCTTCAATAATTTCCTTTCCAAAAAAAATAAAAAATAAAACAGATTACTTGTTTGGTTGATGTTACTATTAAACAATGGAGCTAGTTAATTCAATATTATTTTAGTCCTCTTTGAACTTAGTTACTTTGATTTGCTAAATCATAATATTCTTATTGTTCTATTGTGCAAGCACAAATTAGAAATATTTCTCGAATATCAATTTAGTAATAGAGACAGAGCCCACAATTTTGGTCAATTGCACAACAGGGTAGGAATTGGTTTTGTTTCTTCTTCCCTTCTAAGCATATTTGTTTTGTTTTTTAATAAGATATTATAGGGACATATGAGAGAATGTTGCTTTTTTTTAATGATGAGCCACAATATATTACCCATATGTAGGTGTGGAATTTCTTCCAATGCTACACTTTAGTCCACCAGTTCATGCTATTTATCCCAGGAAATAGCCAAATAAAATTCTCACTTCTTAGCATTCCAGGTTACTTCAAATGCCTATTTGCAACATTAAGATGCCTGAACTGACCAAACTGACGTTTTTGCCAAGTACTTCTCACTTCTTAGCATTCCATGTTACTTCAAATGCATCTTTGCATCGTTAGAACACATGAACTGACCAAACTTTTGTTTTAGTAGTACCCACCAAACTCAACAGCTGATCAATACATAACACTACATGCAGGTCTGAAGAGATCTAAATTTTTTCAGCAATTTGGATCACTTGCAAAAGTTTCAGCACTTTCGAAAAATCTGAAAAATGAACTTTCATTTCATTAACTTCATAAACTATTTGATTGACTTAATTGTTTACAACTTTTATTTGAAAGCTTTTAGAATCTTATTTATGTTATATGAGTTTTTAGTTTGTAATATGGTAGCTTTTGCAGGTAAAGATGGGTATTCATAATCTAGTTGTTAATCACACTTCAGGGATATATTATGTTAATGCTATCGACTCAGACCGAAATTGTTATATCGATTTGTGTGATGATGTACGTTGTGTTATCGGGATTCCATCAGATAGTATTATGACTATTCATTTTTCTATTCCTGGTTTGAGGGGAGTCTCAAGTGATGATGATCTACTGAAGATGTTCTATATCTTTGAGGGAATTCAAGAAATACAGATTCTAGTGAAGGATGAGTAAGTGATAGGTCTATCACAAGAGACACCTCATTTCTCTACTCGACAATCACAGGCTGAACCATCATACTTTTTAGGTGATGATGATAATAATGATGGAATTAATGTAGACATTGACAACCAATATGATATTTGCTTATGCTTAATAGCTCATCTGACGTTTGGATTTAGATTGTGGTTTTGTTATTGCTTAGAGAAATAAAATAAAAGCAATCAATGTTAACTACAGTGGACCATTATGTTAATGTTACCTCATTAAGGTATTACAAAGATGATTTTGTAATGAGTTGTTCTCTCTTAATTAATTATTATTTTTCCTCACTTGTACTCTTAAATTTTTTAACAGGCAATGCAAACACCATTTAGAAGCTATCTTCAAGATATACTGGCTCTTGTGTAGGAGTTGCACATTGTTCAGGTTGGTTTTTGTGATGATAGTGTTTTGACTTGGTCATGGATTTGTTGATCTACTTGGTCATGGTCTGTTCATGAAGGAAGATTATTTGGAAGAGGTAGTATTGAATAGGAAGGGCCATAAGCACATGTGCTTCTTTTTGTTTCTTTGTTTTATACTATTTTGGTGGCATTTATGTTAGCCTTTTGGGAGAAAGGAGACTTTTGTAATGGAGAGATGCTCATCTTCATTTATATATGAAGCATAATTTTTATGCTTGTCTTTATTTCATATTTGTCGGTATTGCTTTCGTGTTGCAAGTTTTAATTGATTGTCTTCATTTCATGTTTGTCACAGGCTTTCGTATTGCAAGTTTTAATTGTTAGCAACTAGTGATCTCATATGTGATATTTTCACAAAAGAAATAAGTTCACATTTCCAGTTCGGGTTCAGTTTAGGATTTATAAAATAAAACCAGTTTGGTGTTTGGGATTTTATAGTTCGGGTTCAAATCGGGTTAGGTTGGGTTGGCCTTCAAGGAGGTTGGTTTGGATTTGGGTTGAGGTCAACCCTAAGGTTTAAAGGCTTGGGATCCGGGATCGGACCGGTCTTGGCCGATCCCGATCCAAACTGACGATATCGTTTGGTCCATATCCGGTACAAAACTGTACCGCCTATTTTTTTATTTATTTTTTTTATTTTTGGGATTAGACGGACCGGTCTAGATCGATACTGGTCTAGACCACCCAATTTATAAATTAAATAATAATAATAATAATGAATCGGTTGTATCAATTCGTACCGGCCGGTCCATATTGGTATTGATTGTATGGGTCCGACACAGAGCCTCACAATACAACAATTTTATCGTGGCTTTGGACCGAACCGGATCGATCAAATATGTGAAACCTTGGTCAACTCGATCCAAACCGAACCGAGTTGCACTCCTACATACTAGCGATATAAAGCTTATATGCTTACATTATTATCTATGAAAGCAAATTTTTAAACATATTTGAATTGAAATTAATAAAGGTGATTCTTAAATAACAAGTTTTTGAAATAAAATACTCAATAGAAAAAGAAAATTTTGGATGATAACTTTCCAAAGAACCCGTTTTTAGGATGAGCTTACTTTCAGATAATTGATATTCACTTTGAAAAATTTACATACAAAAAATATTTATTAGCGATACTTTTTTAAAGACAAAAGTTAAAATAAACTTACTTTAGATGTAGGTAATACTAGGATTATAGCTTCTCATATTTTCAATTTGTAGGCTAACATACTAGTAAGGGTAAGAAAGGAATGTTTGTCTTTAATAAAGGGTACAAGTGTCTTTTTATATATCTGACTTTAGATAAGGGTAATATGGTCTATAAATGTAACAACCCGTGTCTTTAAATTTTAATTAATATAATTTAATTATAATTAACAATGAAAATCCCTTGTGAAAGATTATATAGGATTGTGTATCTAAACAATTAAAATTAGTAGAATTTGTAATAGAAACAATGGGGTCACTTAGGTTATTTTAAAACCTTATAGAAGCTAGGGTTTGTATTGGGCGTGTAAGACAAGGGGATGAAGGTGACCATGAATCGATTCATTAGGGGTAGTTTAGACCTTCCCTTAAATTGAATTGAATTAGGAAGTTACGAATAAAGATGGGAAGGACACATGTAAGCATGGGAAGGTTTCCCTAACCTATTCCTTTGCTTTGTGTACACGATCAAGAGAGAGAAAGTGTCTCTACATGTTCAAACAAGAGAAAGAAGAGAGAGAATTGGTCCTTGGGATTCACACGACCAAACCAAATGAGAAGGGTTTTGCTGTAGAGAAAGGAAGAAATCTGGGTTGAAGGAAAGAATGAAGGAAGTGGTGATCTACTAATGCTGGAAAAGTTGCAGGGATCAGATCTAAGAAGGAAAAAGGTAGGGATTCCCCTCGATCTTACGGTAATCATGTTCATGAATCATAGCAATGCTATAGATAAAGGTATGAATGCATGATCTCTTGATTTGAAGCATGATTAGATTAGTATTCTTGAAAAATGAGAGTTGAATGAATATCATGTTGATTGTTTGTTTGATTAGCATGCTTAAATCTATGTCTGTTGTGTTTATGAGGATCTTACATGTTCTTATGAATTATTTATGATTTTTGAGATTTATGTTAGTATGTGATTGATTGCGTAGTGTAGATCTGTTTGCATAAGTTCGATTTGTGATATGCTAGGCCTTGATCACTAGTGTAGTGATTAGAAGTTGATAATTGAGGTTTAGAACTATAAAAATATGTATTTTTGGTTATAGGTACAAAGCCCTAGGAGAAAAACCCAGATCTGGGCTGAATTTCACGTTCAGTAGGACTCTCGATAAATGCCAAGACAGCTACCGAAAAACCCAGAAAAATCATAGCTCTCAGGATAATCTACCGAGGCTCGGTAGATCATCTACCGAGATTCTCGGTAGGAACCTTGGCAGATACCAAGGATCTACCGAGCCCTAATTGAGGTCAAATTAAAGGAAAAGTTCCCTTGGGGTGTTGTACACATACTTATGAGGTTGGTTTATGTGCAAAAGAGGTGGTTATGGTCGAATATTAAAATTAAAAAGAGTATGAGAACGTCTGAAATTCAGGAAAATATGGCAGTCCTGGATGAGATATAAGGAGATTTTGACTTTAATGAGTAGGATATAGATATTGGACTACAAGGTAGGATTGGGATGGTTAGAGATGTCTGCATAAGAATTTGAATGGTTTGAGTGGTGCTTGTGGCATTCACTGTTTTGACTTGTGCTTGGTTCTAATGATGATTTGTATGATGTATGAGGGTACTGGGAGTATCCACCAGTTATGAATGATTGTTTGTGTTGTATATATTGTATGGTTTGGATTGTGTTCATGTAAAGGTGTGTTTCCACCGTGGGTGAAAGTCCCTAAAGGGAAGGTATTGTGTAAAGGTGTACTTCCACCGTGGGTGAAAGTCCCTAAAGGAATGGTATAGGTGTATTTCCACCGTGGGAAAAAGTCCCTAAAGTAAAGGTATTGCGTGTGTTTCCACCGTGGAAGGAATGGTACAGGTGTGTTTCCACAGTGGGTGAGAGTCCCTAAAGGAATGATTTGGTCTACTGGTATATTCTACACTGAGTGCAAGTCCCTTAAAGAATAGGAATGGTAGCATTCTACCGTGGGTGCAAGTCCCTAAATGAATGGGTTGAATGGTCGTGAGATTGATTGAGCCTGTGATTGGGCTAGGCCTAACTATCCCGCATTGCATTGCACATCATCCTCATATTATAATTGCATCATACCACTTGCATTGCATTGCATATGTTGATTGAAGTGATTGTTTGTGCATCTACATATGTTGACTTGTTTGTACTTGTGATGTGTTTGTAATTAGGCCGTATTTGTTCGGGGTGGTGGGACCATGTGGTTATTGGTCGTAGCATGGTGGGACCATGTAATGACCCGAACCCTTAAAAAGAATTAAAGATTTTAATTTCTAGTTTGAAATTGAATTAATATAAGTATAGGGGTATATTTTTAAATATTTAATTTTGGCTTAGGGGTTAAATTGTTATTAAATTTAAAACAAGGGGTAATAACTAAAAATTTAAGAACTTATTTCAAACGGTCAGATTCGGGCAATGAAATTCCAACTTAGCTAACTTAGCTAAGAAAACTAAACCTTGGAAATAATCGAGTATTAACCCCATTACAACTACCCTATTAACTATTAACCTAGGAACTCTTAACCTAGGAAATGCAAGACTAAACTAACTTAAGAATACAAAAGGGAGGGGAACGGCAAAGACACAGTTTGAACTTTGGGTAAATTCTGCAGAAGAGTAGGAAGGAAGAAAGAAGAAGAGAAAGGAGGAAAGAAGAAGCTAAAAGCCAGAAATCTGAGATTTTATAGAGGTAAGTAATTTATTTGGTCTTCTACAACGATTATGCGATTACAATTTTATTAATTTACTGTTATGAATTGTCAAAATATATGTTGAAGTTCATGATAGAAATTCTGAAACTCAGAAAAACAGAACCCTATAACTCTTCTGAACTTTCGATCATAGAACATGTGTAGATGATTGTATAATTTGTTTTATATTTTATTTAGATTCTATTGTTTGTTAGGAACACAATACGACTGGTTTCATTTGATTTCATGAAGAATTGATTTGTTGATAAATAAATTAGTGCACCTGTGTTAAAATCAATAAACCAGAAAACAGAACCCTATAACTCTTCTGAACTTTCGATCATAGAACATGTGTACATGATTGTATAATTTTTTTTATATTTTATTTAGCTTCTATTGTTTGTTAGGAACACAATACGACTGGTTTCATTAGCTTTCATGAAGAATTGATGGAGTTATGAATTATTTACTGAAACTGTATCAATATCATAAAAACCCAGAAAACAGAACCCTATAACTCTTCTGAACTTTCGATCATAGAAGAGCTGTAGATGATTTTATAATTTATTTTATATTTTATTTAGATTCTATTGTTTGTTAGGAACACAATACGACTGGTTTCATTAGATTTCAAGAAGAATTGATGGAGTTATGAATTATGTATTGAAACTGTGTCAATATCATAAAAACCCAAAAACAGAACCTGTATCTTCATGTTAACCCAACAACATACTGATTCTATATTTGTTTGTTTATTTATTTTAGATTTTTCTTATATTGGTCTTTGCATTAGGATTGTTGCAAAACAAGAATGAGATGATTCTGCTGTGTATTTAAATAAATATGAGTAGAGAGGCCAGGGATAAACCTTCTGATATACGAGACTTTCCCGAGAAAGGATTTCAGCTGCTTTTGAGTTTGCGGAGGCGTTAATTCGAGGATAGCTTTTGACTTGGTGGGGTCGAGATCAATCCCTTGCCGATGAACAACAAATCCCAGGAATTTTCTAGCAGTAACTCCGAAGGCACATTTTTCCGGATTCATCTTTAGATTATAGAGCCGACATCGCATAAAGACTCTTCTCAAAACCTCAAGGTGTTTGTTTCGTTCTCGAGATTTGACCACCACATCATCCACGTAATCTTTTACCTCTCGGTGAATTATGTCATGGAATATAGCCATTATGGCACGTTGATAGGTTGCTCAAGTATTTTTTAAGCCAAATGGCATAACTGTGTAATAAAAATTACCTATAGGCGTCCGAAATGCTGTATGTGGAGCATCGGATTGGTGCATTCGAATCTGATTGTACCCGCTGAAACCGTCCATAAAAGAGTACATGGAATGTCCAACCGTGGCATCAATTAAGAGATTCATGTTAGGCAAGGGGAATTCATCCTTAGGACTTGCCTTATTAAGGTCTCGAAAATTGACACAACATCGAATTTGCCCATTCTTCTTCTTGACCAGGACTATGTTAGCGAGCCAGACTAGATGTTGAATAGGTTTAATAAAACCTGCCTTGAGCAACTTCTCAACTTTTCTTTTGATTTGCAGTTGAATCTCAGGTTTGAACATTCGGGCATGTTGTTTGACAGGCTTGATGTCGGGGGACAGGTGAAGTCGGTGTGTGACTAAGCTAGGGTCCAGACTGCACATCTCGTCGTACAACCAAGCAAATATATCTTTGTATTCCTTCAACCAACAGACAAGATTACACTTTTCTTCCACAGATAAATTGGAGTTTACAAAAGTGGTTTGCTTGGCATCTTCACTTCCTAGGTTTACTTCTAAGGTCTCGAGAACAGATTTAACTCCGTCTTTGAGACATTCAAGGGCCTCTCTGATATCATGGCTTGCTTCAAAAATATCAGCCATGGGGGAATGATCATCATCTTCATCCGACTTCCCGATGTTGCAGGCCACCGATCCTTGAATTTCCAATCTGGTCAAAACCGATTCTTCTTTCTAAATATCTAACTCGGGCTGGTTGACCTCGGTCCACAGTTTGTAAACAATTCGCCCATCAGGTGTGTTGACTCGGGTGCAGCGAGCCTTAGAGGTGAGTTTGGCAAGGACATCTTCTGCTTGCCTCTTAAGTTTTTCTTCCTTCTCTCTGTTCTCCTTCTTCTCCTCCTTCTGCTTCCTCTTCGATGGTCCAGGCTCGGAGAACGTAAACCCAGGATTTGCTTGAATCTCGGGCCACGAGGGTAACGATATCCCCCGGGGTAAAGAAACCGGCATTCTCCAGCTGGTGCCAACTCATCGTATTCGGATGCATCAGCAAAATGAACCTCAGTTTCATTGAAAGGACAAGGGTCGGCAACCAATCGCACCATCTTCCCTTTTCTGATTCCCTTGCAGCATTGGTGAAAAGTAGAAG
>JAUPMG010157902.1:0-10875 GCA_031762675.1 Pachysandra terminalis | reverse complement strand
GCTGACCCATTGCAACCAAAATCACTTAGCATGGAAACAGATATTGTCTTTAACCGTGATACATCATCCTCCATCTCGCTGTAGGTTTGGAACAATAAGGGAACTTGAATTGCTTAAATTTCAGTATATAATTTTTCTTGAGTAATGAAAGAACTAGGTACTAGGTGTTACCCATCAAATAGTCCATGGAATCTGTTGCAGTTCATAGCAAAACGATCAACAGCTCGAAGAAGAATATAAAAGCCCACAGCAACACTGCCACACACATGAACAGCAAAGGCCATGCCGTAGTTAATTGCTGTGTGAAGTATAACCCAAGAAAGTTAAAGAAGAATCTGTTAAAAGAAGGAACCAGGAGCAGCAGCAGAATCTTAAAGTTTTGTTTCTATTTTTGGTGGATAAATTCAGATACAGTACAAACGAGAGGAAAAAATTGAGCGCTATTGCCAAATTTGATATTATGGTTATGAAATTTGAGCTATATCAGCATTTTAAAGCATAAAAAAGCTTTTAATATGAGTCTTATAAAGCATGGAAAACCAGAACATATTAAATTTGATATTACGGTTACAACCTTGAGCTATAGAAGATCAAAAGCATGAAAGTTTCTAATCTCAATATAGAACCAAATATCTTACAGTAGCATTGAGTCAATATCCATGAAATGATGCGATTAGGTTCCAATAAAATTATATTTGTTCATTGGAAGTTGACTACATTGGAATGACTGCAAATTGTAAATGGTAATTTCTCCCAAGTTCAATGTCATCCCCATAACAACAAAAAGAATTATGTTTCTAAGAAAGTAAAGTTGACAGTAAACTTTTCTACAATACCAGAGAAATCATTCAGATAAGGTAAACAAATATGAGAATATCCATAAGGCATCCAATTCTTCTCCGAAGGTGGGGAAAAAAAACATCCTTGTCTAGTTGGGAAGAAGTACCATTGACGGTGAGTGCCTACGAGTCTATTCAAGGCTGGGTGATGTGGCACTGAGGAGAGCACATGATGCTAAGGTGCCCTCAAAATTTGTCCACACTTAGCCCTTTTTTATTCTATGGACCCCATAATTAATGACTTGAGAAGATTCCTAACAAGGGTTTTTACCTTCTCTATCCACATACTAATTTGACTTGACCAATCCAGCAATAATGCATTTGATAAGAGATTTTTCTTTTCTTCACAAAGCAGAAAATCAATCCAAGGTTCTATATTATACTAATTTGACTTGACCAATCCAGCAATAATGCATTTGATAAGAGATTTTTCTTTTCTTCACAAAGCAGAAAATCAATCCAAGGTTCTATATTATCCGATTACTTAGGTAGTTTGTTCTTTTGGAGGATAAAATCATCCAAAAGAACATCTAGTTGATCAACCAGGTTCAAAGCCTAGGCTTTCCTAGGTATTTCGACTAACACTACAAAGGAGTCCCCCATATCATTAATGCTTCAAAGAACGGGGATCTTCAAACCACAATGCAACAATATGTCAACTAGCAACTAGGGATTCTGGTAAGGCTCTTCAAACTTAATTCTGAGACCAGTTTCCTATAAATGAACACCACAAAAATCCTAAATAACAACTCAGACAGTTCATCCATGGGCAGCCTTGAAGCTAACAACAGTGACAGAAAACTGAAATTTGATTCCCAGAAGCCACATCAGCACAGAATAGTGACAACAGATCATGTCATTGGAAAACTGCTAGATAAATAATTTAAATGAAAAAATCACCAAGTTGTATGATTAAAGAAATGTGTAAAATCAAATGCTTTATTAATTAGGATCACAAGATATTCATTCGTGGGACGCATCTAAAAGCACCAATTATGATATATGAAACATCTGACATAGTGCAATTCACACACGAAAACGATACTGTGCTGAAAAAGCATATATGCTGCAGATCTATGACAAGGGATAGTATTTTAGAAAATCTTAGACTAGTACCTAACTCTGTTTTAGAAGCAAAACTAGAACTAGAAACAATATTTTGCAAAGAGTTTGCTCTAGACAAAGTAAAACAGAGGAACATGATGTTTGCAACTTACACCCAGATTACTGGTACAAGGCTATGATGATAATGACGATCTTTCCAATAATCCAGAATTACGTCAAACAGAGAGCTTGAGCTTGTTCAAGTCTTTAAAATTGTTTCAAGTTAGTTAGCATTAACCAATGATCCAGGATTACTTTCGGAAAACCTCGATTCATGGTAAGGATTGGGTTTATATATGTATAAATACTTGCTTAACGACCATTAGTAATTGTTCAGTATTTTCCATGTGGGTTTTTATGGTTTCTATGTGGGAAGATTAAGAAAGATAAGGAATGAACATATTAGAGTGTCTAGGTGCTGTCCAAATAGGAGATAAGATAAATGAAAATAGGTTAAGATGGTTTGGACATGTAAAGCAAAGACCTAAGGAGGCAGCAATGAGAAGGTTTGAGAGGGTATTCGCTGAAAGATCTAGGAGGGAAAGATGAAGACCCAAAAGAACCTGGATGGAGTCAGTTCGGAAGGATTTCAATACACATAATCTGACTAAAACATATAGTATTTAACAAATTGAGATGCAAGAACATAATTCGTGTTGCCAACCCCAACTAGTTGGGATAAGGCATTTTTTATTTTTATTCTTGAAGCCTCTGCAGGTGGATTTCCTCTGGTTATTGGTAAAGTTTCCTTTCCAATCTAATTGCATTAGTAAGTTGCTCTCGTTGATGAATCATTTGGTGATTCTTAGTAGGCTTTGACCAACAGAAGCTTGAGGTGTCACATCAAATAGCTCTCGATATGATCATTTCAAAAGTTCACACATATTATAGAAAAATTAATTTTTTAAACCAGGATATAGCCAATATCTTGAACTAAATTTCTATACACTTTTTTGAAATATCTCTAGCACATTTTGTTATACAGTTTCATATCATTTTGTACATAATTGTAGCAATAACGAAAATTAATTCACCTGCAATCCTCATCTGTCAGATACTTTTGTAACTCTGGTAGAATAGGAGAGTTGAACTCATCCGAACAAGTCGGTATCGACAAACCTGCACAAGTAGACATTTACGTGAAGAAAATAGGATCTCCGTATAAAATACCTTAAACAATAGTTGTTATCCTGAGTTGATATTCCTACAAGCTAACCATGGAAGGAAATGCCCGCTAAATTTTCAGAGATTAAACTAAGAAGAGATGCTTGTGCAATGATCATATTTGGAACATCACATATGCTTGTGCAATGATCATATTTGGAACATCACATATGCTTGTGCAATGATCATTAAACTAAGAAATAATGCCTTAAATGTCATTAACAGATGATGGAACTGAGGGCAATTTGTGTGAATCCTGAAAGCATAAGTACAGATATTAAACCATAAACAGCTCGTGTGAATTATGTTTGTCAAAATAAGAGATAAGCAATGTTAAGAGATAATTTATGAGAAAGTAGGTTATTGTGAAAGGTATCATTCTAAGAAATTTGATAAAGCGCACAACAAAAGAACACGCATCATTGATCATGCTTCCTCCAGCAAATGCACTCCAAGCATCTGATATTTTTAATATTTCCTTTCACGTTAGCATTTCAAGCAATTTGCTTGGAGTTGTGGTAGCATGAATACGCAATTTCTTTAATCCAGTTAAGTATATAGTTAGTTGAGCACTACTGGAAGGAAAAAGTTCTTATAGATTAAAAGACGTACTGTGAACTTTCTTGCATTTTTACAGAAGCTTTTTAAGTTTGATTTGGAAACAGACTCTGCTTCTCTACCAATTTTCTTTAAAATATTCCTCACTCGTTGATCAACTGCCAGAACGTCTGCCTCAGCCTTAGCTTGGTAGATCTTTTGCAAACTTACATAAAGTCTGCAAAACAGTTTATACTGGTCTCACTATCACAAGATAGCTGCAATGTCCTTGAAAGATGCAGAGCTTCTTAAATACAAATCAGTTACTAACTCTGTTGAGGATGTCATGTCTGGAATTGATCCCTCCAGAGGTGTCTCCCCAAAACCTTCATTTGTAATAAATTCCTGCAAAGCATGGAAAGATTTAGTGCAAAATAATACCATATCCTTAAGTGGAAGTTGTAGGAACCGGTAACTAATTCTGAAAATGGATGGAAAAGGATGCCCAACCAATAGAAAAGGAAACTATGATAAATCTCTACATCATAAGAAATAAATAGGTTTTGTTTACTGATGGGAATATTGCTGCAATCCTTACTTATAAACAGGTGAAACTAATATCCCCAGGGAATTTGTGAACCCAATGGGAAGCTGATCCTTAAAAACCTTGCTTGCCAAGGTCAAATCATAACACAATCACGAAACTTATATAGTAATAAAGGTAACATAAGAATCTCCTTGTGTAAGACAAGAAAGTTCTACCATATCAAAATGAAGCAAACTAGTAATAGATATTTGAGTGATACTGCAAGCTATCCCGGAAGAACAGACCTTTAAGGCTGCCACCATCACCCAAAAATCTGATGAACCAGAATCAACTTCAGCAAAGCTATCCTCAATTATTTGGCGCAAATTTGAGCCTAGAGTGCAAAACAATTAAGTGAGTAAAGTTTTTGTCTAGTAGACATAATAAAATTCTAATTTATAGCTAGTTTCATGCTTATGTATCTCCATCTTCCATCCTAGTATATTTCTGCCTTTGTTGACAAGTTTTTGTACTTGTTTTAGATAAAAATAGAAAGTATTAAATGATTGTTTTGTGCTTACTCATATTATCAGACTATTGTGCTGTGAATGCCGTGAGGCCATTGTTTGCTGTTCGTGGTGTGTGTATTGAGTTCGCAGGCTTGTGATTTTGTTGCTGTGCTAGTCGAGATTATCTTAATGATACTCTACAGATACCAAACCTTCTTTGATGGCCTCACCATTCCATTGTAACATTCAGATTACATCTATAAAGTTGAGTGGAAACAACTACATTTAGTGGGCTAAACCACTGGATGTCTATCTCATTGCCAATGAGAAAGACAAGTTTCTTACTCAAGATCCCTCTAAGTTAGATGATCTTAGAAATCCTATATAAATGCGTGATGATGCACAGATCACGACATGGTTATGGAACAGTATGGAGCCTCATATTAGTAATAGTTTGTTTTCCAGGAGACTGCTAAATGCATCTGGGATCGCTTTCATCAAAATGTATTCAGGTTCACATAATATTTCCTGCATTTATCAGTTGTTTCAACATTACTTCAGTATTCAGTAGGGAGATTGTAGTTTTGAGGACTATTACTCTCAGCAATAAGGCTACCTATTTGTTCATATGTCTTTCTTTGTTCATATATCTACACTACTACTAAAAGAGGAGGCACCTTATTGGTGGATTCGAAACCTGACCCATTTTTTATTTCCTCAAATACCTTAAAAATTCTTTCCACATCCAACCACTAACGGTCACTTTCCTATTTCTTACAGAATAAAAACTTTTTAATATAAATTTTAGAAGTTAATATCTTTTAAACGATTTATCTGCTTGTACTAAAATTAGATCTGTTTAATAGCTCTTATTGAAATCGTTCCGATGACATCCATTTATATGAACTCTTATTTAATAATTATTTCACTGCTGACAATTAGAATATCTTCAAAATTAAATTCTATAATTCTAAATATAAATAAGTAATTTGTACGTGCATAGCACGTGTGGTTCACTAGTCAATATCAATAATAACGCCTTCACAACGTGGATTTCTATCTAACATAAAGTTGCAAAGAGATCAAGGATAAATATAAAATTGCAGGCTGGTGGCTCCATATAGGGAAATCCTTACTGTGAACACCTTATGAAGCTTCGTGATGTGTGTATTTGGGAGGGTTGTCAACTTTGACTCATTTAATGATTGCGCTAACACTCACCACTTTTCGTGCTGGACTCACTGACAAACACATTGTGCACCACATGGTGGGCCTAGGAATGTCAACGAGTTGAATACGGATCGGATCTAACATGATCCATATTCAATCCGAAAAAAATTTAGGTTAACCATATTCGACCAATATCCAATCGGATTAATCATGTAGATTTCAAATTCGACTTAGATTCATATCTGAATCCAATCCGAAATATAAATCCAAATTTAAGAAGTTCCATTGAACTGAGCGGACCACCGATGGGTCATTGCACTGGTTTAAAGTTTGAAAAGCAAAAACTGTTATATAGGGCTTGGTTGGGGTAGTTTTCTTTCCCAAACGAGCTCAATATAAGAAGCTGCTCTCTGCCTCCATCTCAAACATGTAAATCAAGCGCATGATGGATGATGCCTGCACTTGTCAATAATTTTTTTGATTCTGTTTCAATTTTTTGAAAAACTAAAAATAAAAATAAAAAAATTGAAAGGGTATTCAGATCGAATATGAAGATGTCCATATTCAAATTTGATTGAATTCGGATCTGAAAATGAGATCCATATTTGGTCAGTTGGTACGTCATGACATCCATATTCGAAGATTTCGGATCAAATACAGATTTAAACCGACGCATTGACAGCCCTAGGTAGACCTCACCCCCAACCCCATCCGCGACACACACACATACACACAAAATAAACAAACAAACATGGCTGGAATTTGGATAAAATCAAGGGACATGCATCTTCACTTGATTGTGGCCACTGCATGATCAAGGGAGCCACTCCTCCTTAATTAACCTTTGGTTCCCACCATGAGGCTTCACCTTCCGACATATTTTTTGTATAGGGCCACCAAAATGTGAGAGACGATGGGATTTGTTTGTGAACTCCAAACACATGCCTCATAAATGTTAAGCCACTCACTAACTGAGTGAATACTAACAACATATATATATTATACATACACACAAACACAACAAAAAAATTTGGAATTTTCTACATCTATTTGTATACATGATGTCAAGGCAGATAAATGCAGCATAACTAATAACCACGAAGTAGCTTATACCTCACTAGTATGGTTTCAATAAGAAATAAATCCCTACAAGAGCTCTATCTTAAAAAGATGAGGATATTGGAGTTGTTGTACTTACTAATTCCTCGAGGAGTGGAGATCTTAAATGATGCTTCAATAGCTTCTTTGTAGTTATCTTCATCTAAAGCAATCGTCCTGGCTTTTAGAAGTTCCTACAATTGTCAAGATGCTAATGAAGTTACAAAAAAAGGAAAGAAAGAAAGAAAGAAAGAAAAAAGAAAGAATGAACGAATTTATCGGGTAAGCACATGAAAATGTGTAAACCTTGAACTCCTTTTTCTCTTCCCTGGTCGATGGAAAACAACCACCATGTGTTTTGGCCCACTGCTCTGCCATCTTGACTAGAATGACAACGTATGGTGTATGCTTGTGGACAATAGGATCTTTCACGTTTAGGTCAATACTTTCCGCAAACCTATAAACATGAAAAAAAAAAATGAACAAGTAACATAGAGATATAATTTAAGATGAGTAATTGTAACAATTATCATATTTTGGCACAGCCAATCATCATGATACATCAAAGAGTCAAGACTCAAGCAAGCACAAGAAAAAGAGGGAAGTGGCAATGCCTTAAAAACAAAACCAAAAAAAAGGAAGGAAAAGATAAAGCACAAAAGATCATACCGCTTAAGCTCAGGCCAGGGATTGTTTAGTCGGAGATCATCCAGGAAATGATCAGGCTTAGATTCAATCACAGTGTGTTCCTGCCACATGCATTGGAGTTAAATAAATGCCTATTATATACATAGTAAAAGCTCCTTCATCAGCATCCAAATAACCATGGGAAGAAGGAATTATATACCTAAATATCATATAGTGCCATTACATTCTGTGAACAGAATTATCAAAAACGGTTTTAAATTTTCATGAAACTTCATCAAAGTTTCTGTCTTTCGCTACATGGAATAAATTCCTCAATTGCATTCCCCATTTTACATTTTAACAGGGCAACTTTGCTGATTTATCAGCGAAATTTTTATTTCATCAAAATCTCGCAATAATTGGACATCTGCAGTACACAAATCCACGATTTTGTTGAAATTTTGGCATTTTCAAAGAACTCAAAGAACGCAAACTTTTTGTTGTGAATCCCAACAATAAAAAGCTATTTTTTGGGCATTATTTTTAGATTTAAGTTTTTATACCAAGTCTAAACATTCCTTTCAAGGATTTTGCAAAACAATTACACCATTTTAAGCGAATTAGTCTATCAAAAGGCCCGCAGTCTCTAATTATTAGTTGATTCTAATTTTTTCCTTTTGGCTTAGATTAAATTAAATGTGATTGAAATGCATCTACATGAAAATTAGAAGAGGGAAAGGCGAAAAAACTTGAGAAAGTAGATTTTCTTTTGTTTTAACCCTTAACTTTTAACCAAATAGTCTAAATTGAATATATGAGATTAAAGGGCAATTTATAAATGAGTGCATTTTCAGAATAAAATATTAATTCCCTTTTTAATGAATTTTTTTAATAATTACGTAAAAATCATAAAGTAATAAAAATCAAGATTTATTTAGTAAAAATCATAAAGTTAGGAAAATCTAAAAAATGCTAGTGAAGTTATCTAAATACAAAATAAGGGAAGCAAATTGCATGAACCTTGTACAAAGGTTTTAACTCCAGTCATTAAAAACAAATATTATGTTATTAAAAAGATAACTTATAACCCAAAACTAAATAAACTATTCAAAAAAAAAAAAAACATATAGGTGTGGAATACGATTGGCTCCTGATTTGCAACATTTTAATGGCCGGTAATGACATTTATATGTTTGTGTTTCATATATTTGTTTTGTTTTGATGACATTTTAATAGTTGGAAATGGCATTTAAGCAGTTATACATTTTTTTTTTTCTCGAGAACTCCTGTCCTGGTGTTCATAAAGTTGTCTTGTTATACAATTTTTTTTTATTATATTTCAAGTTCGAATTGGTATTAATGAAAAACATTTCTTCACGTTTCACTAAAAAATTGTAAGATTTATCCAAACTTCTCTCTCTTTTGGCAAAACAATTGCCAAATCAAAAATATCCCCCTAAATTTCCCAGCCAAAATAACAAAATTATCATTGAATATATCCTTGTCTCGACTCTCGAAACAAAGCACTCATGACTAGGTAAACAGCAAATGGTTCCCACCTTTCCTAGGCCAAGAGCCAGCCTGCAGTGATTGCATCGATCAGATGTATTACATATTTCAGGCTGCCAAACGTAGGAGTAATATACAAATGACCCATAAAAGTCGACACTGCTGATGGTTTCAATTATCTGATTTACTCGATTTCTGACCCCAGTCCTTGGTGGGACCTATTTATCAGTTTTTATGTATGTGAAACAGATTCATACTCACTTTCAAAAGTGCCAAGATTGTGAAAAATGCCACAGATACATACATCAAATTACCTTCAAACTGATCCGAACCAACCCAGTTAAGCCATATGAACGTGCGAATATCACCATAACATTAGCCTGCCTACAGATCCTATCCAGCTTTATCATTGAAGGTTCCACCAGCTGATAATGCAAAAGGTGGAACATTAAAAAAATAAGGGCAAAAGCAAATTTTATATAAGGCAAATTGGAAACAAACACCAGGGCATCAAAAATGCAGGAAAAATATGGAGAGTCAACTATGAAACCAAATAGAAGATTAAAAGATACAAATCAGAGAATTCAAGAGAAATGTGGTTGTGCTCAAACAGAACACCATATCACAATATGTTCTCTACACAACCCCTACTTTAGGACAAAGCAATCGCTTAGGAGTTTCAAATTCAAATAAAGAATTCAGTAAACAAAATAGGCCACAAAGTTGTGGTTGTCTATAACTGTTAGCATTTCTACATTAAACAGATCCATATTAGGAACCAAACATCTGAACTTTGGTAGATCTGGACCTCGATAGTCCCATTTTTGACAATTTAAACTAGCCATATCTGGATCACATATGGAACCATGTTGTGCATATTCATTGATAACTTCAGATAGCTCAATAGACCATGTTGGATGCATACACCTGATATTTTTCCAAGGAAGTGTATTTTATAGCCATAGGGACTCACTACCAGATATCTTTGGCTTGGCCTAAGGGTCGCATGGTGGAGTGAACCACTGTGCCTAATGGAAGGCAGGCCTCAATGGGCTTGAGGCATGGAAGCCTGAGCTTGGGTTTCTATGTTTAAACCACAGTACAGGTCACATCCCGACATTGCACCTAATCTAATAAATCTAAAATGAAAGGAAACTGTTTCTATGTATTGGTACTACCTTCTTTTGGGTATTATTCAACTTGACTATCAGATGTGGTACCACTTATGCTAAATAAGTTTAAGATACATGGTATAATGAGTTGGGTCCTCATGTCCGACAAATCTGACCCCTAGACAAACATCCACATTCATGTAATACAGTATACCTAATTGAGAAATATCCTAGGAATCATCCATCAATTTCAAGATTTACAAATTACAACATAGCTTATGCTGCCCTTGTGCGTCAAGATACACGATCTCAATATAATGAGGATAATGAATCCCAGGTTCCATTTTGGCACTCCAATCAAATCAGATTAAGTAAAATCTATTTTATGTGACTAACATTGATCATGATATACAGGTATCTTATGGTTCTTTGAAAACATATTGTCCATCTTGAGCACAGAGAAGAAAAAAAAAATTGTCCATCTTGAAGACGTGGTGGATAGTTTGAAGGGGGATAAAGCCCCAGGTCCGGATGGCTTTTCATTTGCATTTTTTAAGTAGGCATGGAAGATTATCAAGGTTGATTTGGTAATGGCGGTGAGATACTTCTTTGTCAACAACAGATTGGAGAGAAGTGCTAATGCTACGTTCATTTCTCTTATTCCTAAGGTGAATGGAGCT
>JAUPMG010157891.1:0-10876 GCA_031762675.1 Pachysandra terminalis | reverse complement strand
GCACATGGGTTTGCATCTTTAAGCCTCTTCACAGCCACAGTATATCCATCCTCAAGCACTGCCTTGTAAACAGTCCCCAAGCTTCCTTTCCCCAACATTTCTGCAGAGGCTTTGAGCAAATCCTCAAGCTCAAATTGCTTTCTCCTGTCGAAGAACACAAGCTTACTCCGATCAGTCGCCGCTGTTCCGTCACTATCTACTCCACCACCACCTCCATTGTTAGCATAGACCTTCTTTTCACTAGAATAGCTACTTCCACTCCTTCTACTACTCCTCCCATTGTTTCCACCCACCTTGTAATCGGAATTATCCTCACCGGAATTCCTTCCACAGTAGTAAGCGAAAACAAAGGAAGCAACCACGAGTAGAACTACAGAGTTTCCGATCACAATCGCGACGATTGCACCGGTGCTGAGTCCCTTCCGGGGCTCTTCTTGTTTACTCCGATCAGGTTTCGAAGTTGCAGGAAAGGAGATAGGATTTGACGGCACTGTTTGAGCAGAAGCAGCTGCCGGAGGAGAATCGGTAAACGAACAGACCGGTAAAGGGCTCGACCCACAAAGTCCTGCATTCCCGGAAAAGCTCCGGTAGCCGAATTTCCTCTCTAGGTCCTCCGGGAGGTTCCCGTACAACTCATTGTTAGATACATTGAGTTCTCTGAGGTCCGGCAGAGACGAAGAGAGATTGGGAAGTTTTCCGGAAAGAACGTTGTTTTGGAGACGAAGCGTGAGGAGACGAGTTAAACCCAAAACCCCTTTTGGGATTGGACCTCGGAGATTGTTATTCGAGAGGTCTAGTCTTAGTAGACGCTTTAACTCTCCGATTTCCGTCGGAATCTCCCCGTAAAAGTCGTTTCCGGCGAGGTAAAGGAGTTTGAGGTTAGAACAGTTAGTGATGGGGAAGATGGATCCGTTAAGACGGTTACCATGAAGGTCGAGGAGGCGAAGCTGGTCGAGTTGAGCGAGTGAGTCAATGGGACCTCGGAGATCTAAGGAAGGAACCGAGAGAGCAATGACTCGACCGTTGATACATCTAACGCCGAGCCATTCGGCGGTGCAGGCGTCGCGGGTGGTCCAGTTGGCGAGGAGGTTGCCGTGCGAGTCAGTCTGAGAACGGAAGAGAAGGAGCGTCTGGGTGTCGTTGGGAGATGCTGAAGAAAGAGAGGAAGAAGAGAGCAAAAGAAGAGAGAGGAAAAACGTGAAGGCTTCCACAGCCTCCATTACTGGTTTCTATTGGAGCAGGCGGGAAGTGATGACTAAACCCAAAGGTTTTAAAAAAAGAGAAGAAAGAAAAGTTAGAAATGGAGAGAAAGAGAGAGAGAGAGAGAGAGGGTTTTACCTTTGTATCCCACTCTCTCTCTCTAGTATTTTTCTCTATCTACTTAAAGAGAGAGAATGATTAAAAGGAAAAGAAGATCAGAGGGAGTGGTTGGAGAGAGAGGGTTTTACCTTTGTACCCCACTCTCTCTCTAGTATTTTTCTCTATCTGCTTAAAGAGAGAGAGAGAATGATTAAAAGGAAAAGAAGATTAGAGGGAGTGGTTGGTGATGGTGGTTTGAATGATTGTTGTTCTCCACTCCATTGTAAGATGGAATGAGTATGTGTCTTGAAATCAAAATCTTCTCCTTCTCTCTCTCACTCATCTTTTTTTTTTTTTCTTTGCTTTTTAATGGAAGATGCTAAAGTTGTAGCAAGTTAATCTGAGATCAGTGTTGATCTTTACTTGATGATTAAGAGAAGAAAAAACTTGTTTGTTGTTTTATATAGTTCTATGGAGATAAAAAGTAGATTTTAATGAAAGAGTGGGGGATTGTAAGTAGGCTTCTTTTATACAACTCTGCTACATGTATGCTTCTTTTTTCAGCTTTCTTTTTATGCTTTTTTCTTTCTTTAGGTGATTTGTTGTGTTCAGTCTGCTGTAGATTGGGTGGGTGTTAATTTTATTTTTGTTACTATTAATTATTATTAATTTTTTGGGGAGTTGTAGGGTGGGTGTTAATTCCATGAAGTTATACTAAAGATTTGAGCTAATTAAATGAGATATGTTTGTATTGAATATAAAATATTAATTTCCAAGATTAATGTGATGCTGGTGATCATAGGTAGGGATGGTAATGAGGCGGGTTAAACGGGTAACCCATCTCAACTCTAATGGTTAGGATTTGGTAACCCACAAGTCGAGTTCGGATTTGACTCAACTTGCCCTTAAACGACCCCATTGCCATTCATTTGTTTTTTAATTATATATATTTTTTCAGTAATATATATAAAACTGAAAGATTTAACTTACATACATATATATATATATATTTAATATATCTGACAATCGGGTCAAACCTGACCTGCCCTGATACTATCTCGATAGGGTTAGGAGCGGGTTTAGTATTAGGGGACTCCTTTACGGGTGGGTTAGTGCCATCCCTAATTATTGCATGTTGGTTTGGGTTAGCAGTGAGATAACAAATTAATCCCATGTTGGTGGTTGTATAATTTTTCATGTGAAAAAAGATAGTCTTGATTGTGTGTTATGCAATAGATGAAATATTAATAAAAATAATTAAATAAAATATAAGGATTTATGTGTTAAAATAGGCCTACAAGGACATGATTATCCTAATGCTTTCAAATCATGTGAAGATTACACAGAAATAATGCAAAGAAAAGAATCACATAAACACCCTTTATGAAAATATCCTCAAAAACTCTAAAAGAATACCTACACCCTTAACAAGAGTCAACAGCAAACATCAATCATTCTTTGATCATCCAAATACTCTTCTTAAGAATCCTTAAGAAATATAATCCCAAGAGTGAATAAGATTGTACTCTAAACCCTAAGAACTCAACTTAAACAAGGAACCACCAAATACATCCTAGAATACCTTTTTACTTATAGAAAACATATGTCTAAAGGAAAATCCTTAAATCTATATTATTAAGGGAAAGGGCTCAATGGAAACTGTAAATTTTTAAAAGTAATCGTTATTATAATAAAATATTTAATAAATCAAAGAATAATGTAATCTTTTGATTTATTCTAATAGAAGACGGTAAACAAAATATCAACGTGCAATATTGCACATGTCACACGCTAGTCTCTATAATGGAAAACCATCCTCAGGAAGACAAAGCCTGAAATCCTTTCCCTCAAAGGCTCCTAGTTTGGCATTTTTTAATTTTATTTTAACCCCTCAAAATTATATGATCATAAGAAATTTCAAAATAACTTCTGATCCATTTTAAAAAAAAAAAAAAAAAAAAAAAAACATTATGGAGAATTAAAATTTAGATACCCACAAATTTTTTAGGAGAAAACCTAATACTCCAGTTATAATGTTCAATGCTATTGATAAAAGAACTCATTAAGATTGTACAATTGTACAAATAACTATTATTCCAAGCAAACATTATCCAAGAAATAGAATGAATTGGCCACGTTATCTCTTTTTTTTTTTTTTGGTCTTAACCACGTGGTGTCCCCACACCTAATTGGGTGCGGGACTAATGGGTGGAAGCAATTATGGTAAACTCCTGACCACGGGTGCTTCTAGTGAGATTCAAACTCCAGACTTACCTCCAGAGACACGCAAACTAAAACCCAGCTTGCTACCAGCTGAGCCACATATCAGTGGCTGATTGGCCACGTTATCCCTCCCTCCCCTCTGATAGAAATAGAAAAGATCGTTTGGAATTCATGTCTTTGACCTAGCTTTCTTCCTACCCAAAAAAAAAAAAAAGGACCTAGCTTTCTTGTGTTGTACGACGTCTCGCCTTTCTAGGTCTCTTCCAGACCACACTTGCCTTTCAAATAAGCAAATAAATATTATACATAAACATAAAACTGTTATGTTTAAAATAAAATTTTCAAAACAGAGATGCATCTTCGACTTCATTTTTTTCCAAGGAAGATTTGACTATGAGCAAAGCCAGCTACGTTGCATAGACAAAAAGAACCCCCTTTTTTTTTTTTTTTGTACTTTTGTTTACTTTTGTGTTCTCTTTTGTCTTCTCTCTATCTCTTTCTCTCTCTTTTTGGTCTTAGGGACTAATCTACTTTCGGGGTAGGAGCATTAAAGGTAAACTTTTGGCCACGAGTGTTTCTAGTGGAATTCGAACTCCAGACTTACCTTTATAGACTCCCACTAAAGCCTCGCTTGCTACCAACTGGCCACACATTGGTGGTTATCTCTCTCTCTCTCTCTCTCTCTCTCTCTAAATCTGGTAACTATAGGTTACTCCATCAAAATTGAAGTTTATTCAATTTATTTCACTAAAGTATTTGTAAAAAGCTTTCAACTAAATTTAGGTTACATTTGTTTTAATGTAAAATAGGATATGAAAAACATTTTAAGCGGAAAAGGTATTTTCCGAGTGTTTGTTTCAATGTAAAACTACTATATTTATATGTATTTCATTTTTTAAATATAAGATAATATTTAAGAAAATGACATACCTTTAAAAATTCCGCATATGATTTTTCAGAAAATCAAAATTAAATCGAATCAAATTCAAGACCATTAAAGTTATTTCTTCTCATTTTGATTTATTAAGTCTAATACTTCATTAATCTGAAAAGCTGAAATAGCTTTTAAAAACTCTATTAAACAATATCGTAACATATAAAAATATGTAGAGAAATAACTCCAACAACGTCTCCAACAGCATTTACCACAAGATGTCACATACATCCACACAAAACCTTTAGTTTGTTGTTCTGGTTAGTGTTGGATGAGGTTTAGGGTTTTTGGATTGATAGGTTATCTGCTTCATGTGGTGTATGTGGCATCATGTGATTGATGTCACCATTGATATATGTTGCAAGGCTATGTGATTGTTTTTTTTTTTTTTTTTTTAAATAAAAAATATCACACAAAATTATAGTTTTATATGCACAACAAAACCACAAGAATCCATCACAAATTTTGCTACAAGAAATGTTGCATACAATTTCATATACATTGGAGCACGTATTGTCTAGAGCGTAGGTGGTTATAGCAAACGTTGCAGAGCACATTCACGTGTTCACTGATGTGCATGAATATGCGTTGCAACATATGCTATAGCCGCCGCTCTAAACAATGTTGTCCCTATACAATGCCAAGAATAATGGACGTACATTGTCTGGAGCGTGCATGGAAGTTGTAGCATCAGTTGTGTGAATCCATGCATACTACATGTTTACAAGCATGTGTAAATGCACGTCACGCATCCAGACTCTTATTACACCTTGTAGAAGTCTGGATGCATGGCGAACATCCACATATACTTACAAACATGTATCGCGCATGTATATATGCTGCAGCATCACAACTGCTTCCATACTCTTTTACAACATGAGGCCAAGAAAAGCAACATCTGTAAGTGCCCATAGCATGCTCCACCAATCACTCCACAATTTCACTCCGAAGGATTTCGTTTCACTTGATGATGTTTACAATCTATATGTACAAAGTTTGGCTTCGACAAAATTGGACGGTGTAAGTTTCCTTACCGTAGAATGATCTGTAAGATGAATGTTGTTGGACTTTGAACACAATGGATGGATGGAGTAGATAGTAACAAATTGCAATATATAATAGTCTAGTCTCTGTTCTTCTTTAGATCCCTCGTTTCACTGTGTTAGTATCATAGATTGGGATCCATGCAGAGAAAATAAGAGACCTTGTATCAATCAAGAGAATGCTCATTATAGTTGTAACAAGCAAACAAGATTTGTGTTTACTAACAGAGTAAATTTAAGTGCTAGTGTGATACAGTCCCACAGGATTGTATCATTGTATCGCACTAGCACTTAATTTATGCATTGAATTCTGATTGGCCAACAACTTGCAAATTTCAGAGGCCATAGACATCTCCCCAGATCCGAAGGTTCCCTCCCCCTCATTTTAGGGTGAAGGGCAACTTTGATGAAGCTGCTAAAGGTAATCCGGGGCCAGCGAGTGGTGTGGGTAGGCCATAGACATCTCCCCAGATCCGATGGTTCCTTCCCTCCCCCTCATTTTTGGGTGAAGGGCAACTCTGATGGAGCTGCTAAAGGGAATCCGAGGCCATCGAGTGGTGGGGGGTATTAATCGAGATGGAAATGGGCAATTTCTAGCGGCCACATCTTTCTACATGGGCCAATTGCACATTTAATTCAGGATTGCAGAAAGCTCAAAGATCAATTTTCAAGATGCATAGTTCAACACATTTACCGTGAAGCTAATTCAATTGCTGATCGTCTGGCTTATGAAGGCTATATAAATAGACGGCCAATTTTCTGGGATGATTCAGTTCCTGTTTTCCTTTCTTATCTTTAATTTGTTCAATAAATAAATTATATCTTTTACCCCCAAAAAAAAAACTAACAGAGTAATTATAGGAAGCGATGGTGACCAACCAACCACCTGCAATATCATGACATTGACCATATATGCTTCTCGTTTACTTCCATGCTTCATTATTAGTTTCTATACGCTTTTCTTTTTGGTAATAGCTTTCGTTAAAGTAGTTGTTCTCGTTTGTTTCATTAGGTTCAGTTCTTTACTAGCAAAATTTACTTTGAAACAACCTAGATTCATTTTTTTCCCACCGTAAGGATAGAAACGGGACCGGTTTTGACAAATCCTAACCTGTTCTTGTTGGTTAAACTATCTTTAGATAAGGGATTCTGTAGACTATAAAAAACAAAATTAAATAAGTCAAATAGATCTCATTGAATTTGCAGGGATGATGCATGACTCGGTTGCTTTTTTTAAGACGATTTGCGCTTTTGTGGTAATTAAACCGGTGCAGTAGAAAGTAGCACGTCACTCCCAGGAACAACAGTCCAGCAAATTTGTATTGTCTTCTCTAATATGCGCAATTAGAAAGATAGAAGCTCAACCCAGAAAACATCCTTCCTTGTCCAGGAAAGATACGGAACGATTACATAGAGAAAATATAAGAGTCGTTGGGAGTGTAATGTTGGGGCCTAAATTTGTGTACAAGGCACGCAACGTTTCACTTCCAACGATCACACGATTAGTTAAAGCAACGGATAAATGTTCCTAATAAATAGTTAATTTAAAACAAAATTATTTTGACAAAAAGTAACTTAGAACCTGGGCATGCGATCCGAACCGAGCCGAGCCGTACCAACCGCGCAAGACGCGTCACGGAAACACTGCACATCAAGGTTTTTTAGAACTGGCCATCCAATTTCTTCTTGGAAGGGCCTTGGCTTACCAAGGGGTCTCATGTGTGTGAGGGCTTCAGACCTCTCTTCCATATGCTAATAAACCCATAAAAAAGATAAAATTATATAAGGCACTCAACATTTTTATACTTGTTCAATGTGGGACTTTGTCTCAATAAAACACAAAGGTAAAGACTAACAAATGACCAAGGTTCAAATCTCTTTAGGTCAAAAAATGGAGGATTTTATGTAAATACTCCAAGTCTCCAACAGCTCCTATAGGAGTCCTTAATACCAAATCCGCTCTTGAGTGGATCAACTCACTATTGAAGTGAAACGGGTTTGATCCGGATGTAAGATATATTAAAAATAAATATTATTTTTTAAGTTAAATATATAATTTTTTAAATATATTTATTTATAAAAAATATATTTTATATAAAATACATATAATTAACATATATTGGACGGGTTGAGTCGCCGTCCACCTGGTCCACCTTTTGGGAGTAGTATTTTGGGTCCAAACCCTTACCCTATCATTTTTCTTATTGGGTTCGCAATGAAAATGATATGGATTAGGTTGCCATCACTCAAAAGTTTTGAGCCTTTGCCATCAGTTCTATTCTTTTTAGTTAAAATCTACTTACATAGTAAACGCACATACATTGAACAAGCAATAAGCTTGAACCAAAATGCTTCTTCAAGTCATATATGGTGTTTGTGAGACTAACTTTTCATACAACAACAACAATTTAAAGAAGAAAGGGAAGTGATGAACAAGTTTATCTTTTATTTAATATGATGAAATTTAATAAAGAGTTTTAGGTTAAGAGGATCTCGGAAACTGTTATTGTGAGAAGAATTAAAAGATGAAATCTCATGCATGCATGCATAAATTACAACATTAATTATCATGTATAGAGCATTGAAATTGTTAACAATGTAGGAGATTGAAATGGAGGAATTCCAACCACCGTGTGTGGCTCAGTTGGTTGTGGCTCAGTTGGTAGCAAGCTGGGCTCTAATGGGCGTCTCCAGAGGTAAGTCTGGAGTTCGAATCCCACTAGAAGCACTCGTGGCCAGGGGTTTACCTTTAATGCTCCCATCCCGAACGTGGATTAGTCCTCCGCCGCCATGGCAGCAACCATGGATCGGTATTCGACTATGGTACTTAGCGAGCCACCCTGTTTACTGTTTTTTAGCATTCCATGAAATTAATGTAAATTGAGCTAAAAAAATAAACACAATAACTAATAGTAAAACATCGGGTAGTAAGGCAAGCTGCCCAATCTGAATCTAAGAAATCAGCATACAAGTTAAAAAAAAAAAATTGTGATTGGTGAATATGAATACCGTAATCCAAGGTGCCGTGCACAAACGCATGATGTGCTCCAAAAGTTATATGTGGATGAAAGTAGGAGCATGCATATACTCACTGACAAAGTTCGTCACAACATATGATAAATCAGATCGAATGATAGATGGTGAGGTATTACAATGCACCAACTAGGCTTCGATAGAATCTGGGATCATCGAACGGAGCTGATAGTTGAACTTGATCACATTTAGTGCACATGTAGCCATCTGAGCTTGATTGAGGATGTCATGAGTATACTTTCCTTGAGATAAAAGTAAAACCTAAATGATGTAGACTAGCTCCCAAGTTCTTTCATAGCAAATTCCTTTCTAAATTAGTCATGAATAAAATAATCCAAAAGAGTGGATTTACAATCAATAAGAATTATATCATCAACATAAACTGATAGGGAAGAATTACCAAGTGAAAAAAGCAAGGGATCACATATATTACAAGGAAAACGAAATTGAAGAAACTAATCACTCCATGCAGCAATCAAATCACGTACTAAGAGCTTGTTTGAGTCCATAAAGAGCATATGTAAACTAATTAGGGATGGTATTTGTACTTTTGCTTTGCGAGGTTTATATATTTTATCCTAAAAATATTTGATGAGACCCAATTTGAAATTACAAAATAATACTTGAATGGAAACAGTTATGTCTAGGCTTAACTCTTTGCTTAGGGATATTCAATCTGGGTCAATCAAATTGAATTTTGATGTTACAGCAAGAGGCTATCCGGGACTTGCTGCTATTAAAGGTGTTTTTCAAAATTGTAATGGCCAATTCTTGGGTGGGTTTGCTAAAAGAATCGGGACCACATAGCCTTTCTTGAAAGAATTAGGATGGCACATAGAGAAGGTTTTTATCATCTCTACATAGGGTGACTCTCGAAACATTATTAACTCGACTAAGAAATGGAACCGTAAAGAAGCACCATGGCTCATTCATGAAATATTGACTGAAATATAAATACAGGTAGGCTTGGATTATATCTCACGAGTCAAAGTGATACATATATACAGAAAAGGGAACGATGCTGCTGATGAACTGGCAAATTATGCTTTGGATTATATTGATGTTGTGTGGAGCCAACCTCCAGACTTTGTCAAATCAACTCTTAGGGATGATGATCTGATTGGGAAAACTACCCTAAACTTGTATTATCTGAAACTCATATGTAATTTTTTTACTTCATAATATATTTGGCTTTTCTTATTAAAAGGAATAATGGAAACAAATAAGTTAAGGTTGGATCAAGCGTAAACACAATTTTAACGGGAATTTTTTTTTATACCCGGTGAGATAAATCAATTTAAAATTGACTTCTACCTTAATTGGAGTGTTTTCTGTCACTAATTTACGAGGCCCCAAGAGATTTGGGGCCTCAATTTCATACCTGTTGAACAATGACCGTCTCTTTCAAGTCTTGATGCTGTTGAGCTTTTGGTAACATTTTCTTTGGGTTCATTGATTTTCGAAAATCTTGAGCACATGGTGGGTCCACTCACCTACCATTTCATAACATCCAACCTCACGAGTGCTCACAAGTACTGTCGGAAAAAGCAAGAAGAGTTCATTTCTTCATCCATTCTTTTCGAGAGATCTCGGTGAGAAGAGAGAGAAGGGAAATGTGAGAGATTCGAGGCGGGATTGGCGTTCAAAATCTCACTGGGGAGAGAGAGAGAGAGAGAGGAGTTTTGATTGGAAGAAGCTTTCGAGAGAGAACAACAAATCAAAAAGTATGTGCATCTAGAAATTAAATAAAGTTTATTAGATAAGCCATCCTATTTGCTGTTTAAGCCTTTAAGGTGTTTTTGGCATTGTTTCTTGTAAGGAAAAGCAATTCCTTTAAAGTTGATTCTTATGAAGCGCAGCGAACTGCTTCAGAGGAATAAAAGATGTTTGATAAATATTTATTAAAAAATAACTTTTAAGTTATATTTGTGAGAAGCATAATGTTTAAATTTGGAATTTGGCTTGAGATCGTTTTCGGCCGATCCCGAGTTGGATTGCTGATCCAACTCGGGATCGGCCGAGACGGACCTGCTGCAATTAAAAAAAAAAAAAAAACCTTGGAACGTTCCGATCCCGAGTTGGATCGCGCCCAATACATCTCGGGATCGAAACGATCCAAAGGATTTGTGGGTTTCTTGGATCGGGACCAACTCGAGGATCGTCCCCTTCTGATCCCTTACACCATGGTGAGAAGAATGTGTAGAGAGTAGGAAATCTATACTCAGTAGGAGTTTTGTTCGTGAAGATTTTTTTTTTTGGTGAAGAGAGACTAATTATATTAAAACACAACTACTTGCATACTCCTTAATTACAATAACCCGGACAGTGGATCTACCCAAAGCGT
>JAUPMG010157880.1:0-10876 GCA_031762675.1 Pachysandra terminalis | reverse complement strand
GAAAAACAGCGATTGAAGTGGTTGAAATTCAGTGAGAAGAAAGAAAGGGAAATGGAGAGAATGAAGCTTGATAACGAACGGATGAGGCTTGAAAATGAGAGAATGGCTCTTCTCCTCCGACAGAAAGAGCTCGAATTGCTGGATCAT
Organism: Pachysandra terminalis; assembly: GCA_031762675.1. Classification (NCBI taxonomy): domain Eukaryota; kingdom Viridiplantae; phylum Streptophyta; class Magnoliopsida; order Buxales; family Buxaceae; genus Pachysandra; species Pachysandra terminalis. Next base: position 10,729 of record JAUPMG010157880.1, on the reverse strand, counting down.
CATCAACAACAACATTCCTCCAACAAAAGGCCCGACTCATCTGCCATTACTGGGTAAATTGTAAAACAGATCATCAGAATAAATGAATGGTTGTTTTTTCTCTTCTAGTTTAATTATCATTTAGACATTGGGGTTTTGTGTATGTAATGTCCTCACAGTTTTTCGATTTGCTCTCATTTTTTATTTTCCTGCATTGATTGTTCTTTCAATTGATTAGAATCTTTTCTTGAGTTAGTTTTGAATCTTTTCATTCAAATACATGGCAAGTATTTAATTGAATACAAAGTGATGCTCCTGCTAAAAATAGCAAGGTATCCCAGAGCATTTGATTCTTTTTGCAAGATGTTGATGGCCTAAAACAGCAGTTTTCAAATAAGAGAGATTGCTTTCTGTTACTTGCTATTTGCTGGCAGGTGGAAAGTTTAGAACAATTTGTTTTCCAAAATGCCCAAGACAATACCTCTACTCCACAGTTTATCCTACAAGAATGTTGTTAGTATCATCTTTACATAAGATATATTTTTTTATTATTAAAATATTTATGCAAGGGCCTCAGTGTAAAATTACAAATGTTTGCTATGACACTATATTAATAAACCATATTGAGGGAGTAAATGGTACCTTTTTTAATCACAAATTTAAATCTTGAATCCCTTATTTTCTTTTGCCAAAAAAGATATTTTTTATTTTCACATTATTAACAACATAAATTATAGCTCATATCCTTGTCAAGAACTATCCCTTAAATCCTTCATTACCCATTGTAAATACCTAATTAAACATTGGGGTTTTCTTAGCTTCTGATTTTGTATAATTTAACCCAGTGAATCAGAGGAAAGTTAGATGATTAGTATTTTAATAATAATAGATGATATTCAACAAATTCAAACATATAACTTTGAAGTTATTTTAACTTAGAAGAGTGGGGAGTGGAGGAGTAAATAGGCATTAAGGATTAGGTCTGTCAACTAACCAGCTTGAGCAGAGCCTGAGCCTCCAAAAAAGCTCAAGCGCATTATCTTAACGAACTTGAGTTGACCTTGGGTAGGCTCGGCTGAGTTAAAGCTCAACTTGGTTTGTATATGAGATTATACATCCATGTTCCTATATCTTATAGAATGTATTAATATTAAACACATGTTAATATATTATATATAATATTAATGCATTTGTACTAATCTAAGTTTTTTTGTGAGATGAACCTTATACAAGCGGAGCTTTTTGTGAGCTGAACCTGAACCCAAAATATTTTAACGAGCCTAAGCCAAGCTTGGGCACAAAATTTTCTAACGAGCTTGCGCCGATCAAAGCTCGGCGCAGCTCATTTACAACCCTATTAAGGATTACAAGTGGGTGCATGTGGTATGCACGTGCTTGTAAAGTTACTTTCTAAGTTTAATCAAAAGATACTATAATTTATAAAAGTTAAATCCTAAACAAATATATTTGGATTAAAATAATAAAACAGTTACTATAAAAAAATATAGAAATAAATAGATGCATTTCTAATGGTTTTATTTTTCTTGCAAACATTAGAAACACTCTAAAGAACAACCAACCAAACAGAAGTTTCAACCATATATACATATAAACACCCAAATTTGCATCAATGTACAATTTCTTTGTTTTTCAGTTCCTCGAAGGCTTGGCTTGAGAATCAGCAGTTCTTGAATCATCTGAATCTCTTCTATGCTATTGCTCAAATTCCTTGAAAATCTCAAGAATTCCTATAGAGGTTTTAACCATATATATATAATTACTCCAATTTGCATCAATGTCGAGTTTACTTATTTTGCGGCTCCTCGAAGGCTTGGCTTGAGAATCAGTACTTCTTGAATAATCTGAATCTCTTCTCTGCTATTGCTCAAATTCCTTAAAAATCTCAAAAATTCCTGAAAATGATTATTTTACCCTTGGTAACTATTTTGGTCAAAACTGAAAGCTTTTGGAGGCCAAAATAAATTTTCAACTTCGAATTTGATTTCTACGTGTTAAAACCTTGGAAATAGTGTATAATTCCAAGTTCAAGAGGTCATTGGGTCATTATGATAACTTTCACAAAATTATCTTACCAAGTGGCAATATGAGTGATGTGGATGATCATTCGAGGTTATCGTGCACATGTGACGAGGTCCGATATGAAAACGACAGACTTTTTATACTTTTTCAATAAAACCCAACGAATATGCTCTTTATACGGAGAAAGAGATTTTTTTACTTCTTCAGTTTTTTTTTGTTTTATCAGTGAGTAATGAAGTGACTGTTGTTTATTAAGAGCATTTTCAATTATTCCCTAAACATTTTCCTATATTTGGGAATAAGTTTGGGGAAAAAGACATATTTGGGGAGAAGCTCTCCAATCATTCCCTTGTATTTTTTTTTTTCAAATTTGTTTTGAAGGGGGTGGAGAGGAGAAGGTTTAAAAAAAAAAACAATTACTACAGCCAAATAAAGTTGTTGCACTGGGAAAAATTTGGGGGTCCCTAAAACTTTTCCTAAATTTGGGGAAAAGTATAGGGAGTCTCCAAATTTGGGGAGATGGATGGAGATGATTGGAGAACGTTTTCTTCAATTTTCTCCCCAAATTTAAATTTGAGAAGAAATTTGGGGAACGATTGGAGATGCTCTAACAAACAAGATTTTCTTATTATGCCTATTTATCTCATGGATGATGGATTTAGTGCATTCTAAATTCTACAAGTTTACTTGGTGGGAAAGTGCTTTTTCCTCAATGAAAAACCTTTTATAGAAGTCCTTTTAGAAATGGTAGAAGTTTATGAAAGTAAATAGGTATTGGAAAAATTACCATAAGCTACTTAATTTAAAATTGATACTCTCTACAAACAAGATTTTCTTATTATGCCTATTTATCTCATGGATGATGGATTTAGTGCATTCTAAATTCTACAAGTTTACTTGTGGGAAAGTGCTATTTTCTCAATAAAAAACCTTTTATAGAAGTCATTTAGAAGTTTATGAAAGTAAATAGGTATTGGAAAAATTACCATAAGCTACTTGATTTAAAATTGATAGACTCTCTGCCTTTTAAAAGTTGTAAAATGACAATAAGTTGCCTGATTTTCAGAACCAATGAAAGGTGTTAGTTATTTGATCATATTTGATGAAAATAGCCTCTATTTGTTTAAGTATTTATAGCCTTAAATTTATTCGATTTCGTGTTCCCGCCATTTCTTCCAAAATCGAAGAGAAACAAAGTCTTTCACGTTACCTTTGTTAACAGCCATTTCTAATAGAGAAAGTATATGGGAGTATGGATTGAATCAATTGAATCTTGAGTTGATTCAATCCATACTCCCATATATTTTCTCTATTAACTTCAACCATTGACACTTACTAAAATCTTGAGTTCCTCACTCTCTTGATTATTCCGATTCGAATTCATCTCAGACGGTCTCCCTCCGTCCCATCGTCAACGCCTCCCAAGACCTCTCCGCCCTCTATCTCTCCACCAAACACAACTGCTTAGCTCCCTTTCTTCAACTTCTCGCCAAACTCAACCACACCTCCACGTCCAATGCCCCTCCGGTCATTTGCATAGTCCGTGATGCTTGTATAGGCTTCACCATCAAAGCTGCTGAAGAACCCGAGATCCTTGAAGTCTTCTTCTGGACAACCAATGTTCTAGCCTTTTTGGGTGCCACACATTTTTGCCATCTCCTTGAAAGAGGGGTTGTACCTTTCAAAGGGACGCGGATCTTCTATGATGAACAGGCCATGTGATGGGTGGTATTTTCGTCTCCTTCGATCAAATACTTAACACCTTTTAATGATCCTGAAAATCAGGCATCTTTATTGCCATTTTACAACTTTAAAGCAGCGGAGAGTCTATAAATTTCAAACCAAGCAGCTCATGATAATTTTCCTTATGAATTATGCCACAATAGGACTTTGCCGAGAATGCTACCATCATAAGGACATTTCCGTTTTAAAAAGTGTCTCCACAACAAATAAAACAAGATCTCCATGATAAATAAATAAATAAAAAGTAGCCTCAAACATGAAAATAATGTGGCCTAAGAATATGAACAAAGAAAAAAGATAGTTTTTATTTTCCATTGATTGAGAAACAAAACTATATTTTACTTATTTTCAGACATAAAGAAAAACTAATCATATGAGAAGAATTTATAAAACTTAAAAGATGAAACTATATAAAGAAAACCAAGTTAAATGAGAAGTCCTATTTTCTCATTCATTGAGAAAAATAACTAATTCATACTTTTTAACATTTACTTATCTAATTATATTTAAAAAACTAACAATATGCTAACATAATAAGAAAAATGACATATAAAAGAAAAGTGAAGATAAGAACACTACGATATAAAGTAACTTGGTCATGTAAGAATTACCTCTTTGTTGCTTGAAGTGTAAATGTTTTTTGAATGGCTTTACTTGAATTTCTTTTTATCTTCAAAAATAAGTTAGTAAGTTTGTGTTCTAGACTGTTTCTAAAAATTTCTAAAGAGAAAGATGAAGAATTTCTCTATGGCACAAAGAGGAGGCTTGAAGGTGTATTGAGATAGGTGATGAGAGGGGTATTTATAGGCCAGAGGTAAAGGTCTTGGGTTACTTTTGGGATTTTGAAAAGAATAGTTTGACTTTTTGGGTGGGATAAAGTTCCATAAGATTTGTACTTTCAATAATGACAAGATTAAGGATAAAAGTGTAAATGTCAATGGATTAGGTGAGGAGAATTGGTATGGGTGGATGGCATAGGTGTTAATAAATGTGAGTCAAGGGTCATTGACCAAAACTTCTCCCATTATGAATGGTAGATGTATTTATCTTTGAACTTCAAAAGGTGATGCCAAAAGCATGAAAAACTTGGGATGGTTGTGTGAATTAATGAGTTAAAGACTAAAGACAAATGTTAATTAGGGCTGTAAACAAATCGAGCCGAGCCAAGCTGGGCTCGTAAAATTTGGACAAGGCTCGACTCTGGGCTCATAAAATTTGGACAAGGCTCGGTTCGGCTCAAGCTCGGTATAATTTTTTAAGCTCAACTCGTGAAAGGCCCAACAATGTGCGAGAGAGAGAGAGAGAGAGAGAGAGAGAGAGAGAGAGAGGTCTCTCTACTGAAAGAAAACAAAAACAAAAGCAATGAGAGTGAGAGGGTTGTACTCTATGAGTCGGTGCTTATGAATGAGAGGGCGAGAGAGATAACAGATAAGTATCCATATTAAAAGAAAAAAAAATCAAAAACCCAATGAGATGTGTGTGAAAGTGAAAGGGCGAAAGAGATAACAAATAAGTATTTATATTGAAAGACAAACAAAAGCAAAAACCCAATGATTGAGAGGGAGGGTTGTATTTGTACCTTAAGTAGGATGAAAAACTGAAGAAGCCTCCACTGTTATAAACTCAGAATTGGAAGTTGGGTTGTCACGGAGAAGATGACGGGAGAATAAGAGACGGTGTTAAAAGACTAGAACATGGGTTTGAAATTATTTAGGATTTTTTAGTCTTAACTACGGTCAATACTCCATAAAGAGTTTAAAAAAGTTAATTATTCTTTACATCTTAATTTATTATTTTTATGGTTTTAATTTGTTAAGTCTTAACTTAATAAATAAATAACTGTTTGACTTAAATACATTAAGTCATTAACTTTGTATTTAATGATTAGTATTATATATATATATATATATATATACTACTATTAAAAGCAAATACTACTTTTAAGAATATTTCCGTACATAATTCCTTTTTTCCTTTTTTCCGAAAAAAAAAAGAATATTTCAGTACACTCTTTTTTGTAAAAAAAAATAAAGTATACAATTACTTTTTTAATCAATCATATCTCAATTTTTTTTAAATAATACTTTTTTTTTTTAAAATATGAATCCCACTTCCTAAACATTCGATTCTCTCTTCTCTATTTGTTTCCTAATAAAACTCTCTATTTGTTTCCTAATAGAAAACGCAACTTCTCTTCTGTCCTATCCTATATCTTGCCTTTCAGAACCTTCAAAGTTTCAACTTCCACAACTCTCTCTCTCTCTCTCTCTCTCTCTCTCTGTTTCGGAGGCGGGTTTGGATTCTCAGCAAAGATGATGCACATGACCTTCTACTGGGACAAAAAGGTCACACTGTTGTTCGACTCATGGGCGAGTTACGCCCTCACCTTACTCGCTTGCTTCCTCTTATCCATCTTTTATCAATACTTGGAAGATCGGCATATCCGATTTAAGGTCCTTGCCACCAGGAAACCCTCCTCATCGGCAAGATGACTTTCAATTGCTCTTAAGTACTAACTTTGCCTTTAATTGGCAAAGAAAAGCAGTACATACTACTAATATGTCATTGGCAAACTGTAGATGTGCAATGGCAGAAGCTAGCCCACCAACAAAAATATCTTCAATTTAGTGATCAAAGAGGACAGAGCATCCAAAGCCTCTTCATATCCAGATGTTGTATGTTGCTGCTTACCGACTCCATTGTCTCTATCATCTAAACCATCAGGCAAGATCAAGTTCAATATTATTTTCTCTTTCTGTTTGTGTTTTTATGTTTCATGGGTTTTGTCTTGCACAAAGTATTAGATGTGGGATTCCTAATTTGGGTATTAATCCATTGATTTTGTTTGATATTGTGTTGTTATTTATAAGAGTAGTATGATTTCCACCCTTGATTTGTCTGTGGATCTTCCATTCCCCATTGTCTTATTTTTTTTCTTTTTTCTTCTCACTTAGGATTCACTTCTGTTGGTCGTTGCTCGCTACTCCACTTCGGTTTGTTCTTTATTATTTCTTCTTTTCTTTTCTTTTTTTTTCTTTTTTTTTTGTGTGTTTGAAATATGGTTATTACAGTTTGACTGTATGATTTGATTCTAATTTGGTGGTTTGGTTTGTCTCTTCACTTTGGTTAGTTTTTGAGTCATTTCTCTTTCTATTTGTGTTTTTATGTTTCATGGGTTTTGTCTTACACAAAGTATTAGATGTTGGATTCCTAATTTGGGTATTAATCCAATGATTTTGTTTCATATTGTGTTGTTATTTATATGAATAGTATGATTTTCACTCTTGATTTGCCTGTGGACCTTCCATCCCCCTTGAAAGAAATATCACAGTCGGTTCGTTCTAACCTGATAGTTCGATGTACACAATTGTTTTGTAGTTCTTCTGTTTATGTACTTGGTTTTCCTCTAATGCAGTTATACTTTCAGGAACTACATGTTTGCATACTGAACTGGAGGAATGTGTTGTGAACCTTTTTGGAAAACAAGCTCTTGAGAAGCATTGGAATCATCTTCTGAGGAGCATTAACTGCTAAAGCTATGTCCATTCAACCATGCAATACTCCCCTCTTTGTGATTGCAGCTTATATTATACTCACTTCTCCTGGAACTTGCGATTTCTTCTTTGGATTCTTAGACAGGTTGTCATTGTTTCTATCTTTTGCTTTCATTTTAAACTGTGGTTTCTTATCAAGAAGAACAGCTTTTGGTGGCTTTTCACTAGACTCTCCCATATTGTTACTATTCATCTCTTTATTCAAATTTCAAACAGATAGCCTCTTCCATTAGATTATCAGGAAAGACTTGAACTGACGAACTGGTATCTCATGAAAAAATCCATGGACATAGAGTTATTACTTGGCCCGAATGTTTGATTAGAATCACTCAGTTAGTAGTTTACATGACCTGAAGTAGGGAAAAATAGACTACTACTACCAGTACTATAACTACTCCCTTAGGGAAAACTGTATAGATTAGAGTTAATAATATCCTCATTATCCAAACAAGTAGCTTGCAAAATGATAGCTTGGTTACAATCAGTTCACATATTTCCTCCTTTAGGGAGGAGGTTAGGGGCTTTCATAGTCCTAACTCTAGCTTTTTGGTATGTCCAGCTAATTTGACCCCATCAGTTGTAGGTTAAAGGAGCTTTTTATGCTCATCACCAGAAACTCTTTTTGGTATATATCTATGACTCTTTGCAATCGTCTACTTTGTTCGAATGATCCAAGGTATTTTTGTATTTTTGTATTTTTTTGTTTTAGAAATTGGTGTGTTTGTCTTGTTGTAATATATCATTTTGTTCCTTGCCAATGAACTAATTTGAACAGGCTTCATTATAGATTAGCATAGGACCTATCTCTGGTTTTCTAATATTGTCAACCAGAACAATGTCATTACTGAAACAAAGAAAGAAAAGGAACAACGAACTACAATAGTATATATAGTTTTTGATTTAAACTCTATCTTTGTTGGACTGGTTTTAATCCATCACATGAATGAAAAGGAGAACGGCATATAATAATCCAGTTTTATTCATTTTTGACCTGTATGAATTGACTTATTATTCTTGATTATACATATGCAGAAACCTTGAAATTTCCTTAGGCATTAATGGGTTTCTTTTCTACAGGCTACACAGGCTAAAAATCGAATTAGAATGTGGGGAGGATCGACCGGAAAGGCTTGACTTTGACAAATATTGATGATTGATTATATATTCCTAATTAAGCTTTTAATGTTGAGAATCCTTTAATGGTGAAAACCATCATTGCTTTATTTAATTAACAAATAAAAATGAGTTGTATTCGAGAAACTATCGATTGTGCGTGCGGATTAGTGATTTGTAGACTATGAGTGCGTATTAGTGATCTACTGAGTTGAATATCAGGTACAATCTTAATTACATATTATGTGGCAATACAATCACATCATTTCAACAAAGATTGTATTAACGATCTGCTGTCTAGGGCGTATATAATAGTGGAAATCCCCTACAATACACGGGTGTGAAGAATTGAACCATAATCAATATTTATAATTATGTTAATGGCAATCTATTATTAAGAAAGATATAAAATTTTTATAAAAACATTAGACATCTTTTTCTTTTCTATCTAAAAGAGAGGATAGAGTCAAACATGATTTGGACTCTATCCAACAATAGTCTCGGCTGATGCGTGGCTTAATCAGTTTATATTACAGAACGAGGGGAGGTTGTTTGAATGCAATTACCCAAGGAGTATAGGTGAGATTCTTGGGAAATAGTCCATGTTGGTTTTGGTTGGAGACGTGAGGATGATCTCACTCAATTTCATGAGTAATGCGAGGCTCTGGACGCATCTCTTACTAGAAGTCGAGAGGCATACCTTGCACGTTCTAGGTTCTTGGAAGAAGAATTCCATATTTTCAACTCAAGATGACTCAAAAAGGCCAGGTAAGTTCATCCCAAAAAACAATCTCAAAGAACGTTTAAATGCTATATATTCTATTCGTCTAATCTACTTGTATACTACTTAGAAGGAAAAAACCTATGAGACCGACCTTATCTAGAGAGATTTTGTAGTTTACCTTCAATTTGATGGCGAAACATATATGAGCATGGAACCAGAAAAGCCCAAAACTGAGCAGCTGAAGAGAGAGAGTACATTACCTTCATAAAAGGAATGGTATCTGCAACTTTGAATTCTCCTAGAATTGCGTACAAAAGGGCCTTACAAGTAAACATCATGAGGGGGTTTCTGTGATTCTAACAATATTCTTATTTTCTTCACTGATCGACTCTACCCATTTGTTAATACTTATCGTTTGTAACTTGTTAATTCATGATTTTATAGTTTGATAGTGCTTTTGACTTCTATACTAAAATTTCTATGCAACAGTCTCGATTGGCAGTAAGTGTCTCTTAAAATTAACCTTATTGAGTTGCTTTGCATTAAGATTATCTTTAATGGCCATTGATGTGCTTAAGTTTTCCTAGCCACTTATGAAGTAAAAATCTATTTTATTCATCTATTAATCTTATAATATTTTATAAGGTGTTATATAATTATATATTATAAAATGTACTATACAAAAATTTAAATCAACTTATATATTAATATAAAATATATAATTACATCAATGAATTGATACAAATTTTAATCTATATAATATGTTATATAAGTATATCCTCTTAATTTATTTATCTTAAAAAAGATAAAGTAGAATTTCTTTTATCATACTACTATTAAAAGAGAAAACAAATTTTTATTTTTTTTATAATTATAAATTATAAATATTTGAATTATCCTTACTATATTTATTTCATGAATAATCTTTGAACTCTATGAGTAATTAATTTTTATATTAATGTAAATTAACTATATAAGAGACCCTTATCCTAACAATTTTAGGATACTAAGTAATAAAGTAGATAAAACTGTTTTTATCCACACATTAAATAGTAATCGTCAAACTTATTAAGAGGTAAGTATCCAATAGAAAATCAAGATACTAATTAGTTACAAAACAAAATTGAACGATTTAAGAAATCTAAATAAAATAAAAATCTAATAAATTATTAAAATCTTGAATCTAATTAGTTATAAAAATTTTACTAACAAATTAAAGATTCTAACTAATAAAAGAAATCAAGAATTTAATTATTACAATATAGAATCTAATAGATTTAAAGAATTTAACTAAGTAAAGAAATCAGATTAAATTATAAAAGTCATGATTCTAACTAATTATAAAAATCAATATTCTAATTATTTATAAAAGTAAATATTATATTCTAATTATTATTAACACCCTAAATTTTAATTAATTAAAAAATAATCTTATCCTAACGATATTAGGATAATGTTATTTTATTTTTAATTTTAGATAATAGTAAGGAAATCTTTACATTACAAGTTTAGAATAAAAGATAAGTTCAAGATTCTAATTAGTTGATAATTTTTTTATATAATCAATAATCTAAGG
>JAUPMG010157869.1:0-10876 GCA_031762675.1 Pachysandra terminalis | reverse complement strand
CTAAGTTGGATTGTGTTTTAGTTTATAGCCCTTAGATTAGATTAGTTTAATGCTAGCCTTTAGATTAAAGTGTCATAGTTCTAGATGAACTAATCCTTGATTCTATCATAACTTAATCCTACTTAGATTTTAACTCTTTTTTCCTTTTAATTCTAAGCTTCTAGATGAATTAATTATTAGTATAGTTTAACCTTAATCCTAATCAGATTTAATGTCTCTTCCTTTTAAATCCTAACCATTAGATTAATCTAAGTGTTCCTATGAAATCCTAAGCATTAGATTAATCTAAGTGTTTTAGTCTTAATAGGATTACCTTATCTGATTTTCATTATCTTAATTAATCATAACCATTTAACGTAGATTAGATGTTCCTACGTAATCTCAGCACTTGATTATTATCCTAGTCTTTAATTATCTTATTTAAAGTATGCTTTGTTTTTAAGCTATTTGGGACTCCTAATCAAATTCTAACTAGTCTTTTAATTATTTTAATTAATCCTAACCATTTAAAGTAGATTAGATGTTCCTACGTAATCTTAGCCCTTGATTATTATCCTAGTCCTATTTAACTAGTCTTTAATTATCCTATTTAAAATATGCTTTGTTTTTAAGCTATTTGGGACTCCTAATCAAATTCTAACTTAAGTTTTCTAGAAGGTATTAAATAAAAACGAATTTATTATGTTTTAAATCTTATTTGATGGCTTGGGCCTTAAGAATAACTTAATCCCATTAAACTTACTAATTAATTAAGGTCCATACTTAATCACTTAAGCCCAGTTAAAGTTGATAAGCCCAATTCCTTATAATTAAGGCCAATACTTAATTAATTAAGCCTAAAACAATATATTATGTTTTAATGTGTGATCACAAAATAATATAGATTAATGTAAGTATATAGTTATTATATAAGTGTTTAAGGACATAGTATATCCTACTAAATTACTATTGTACTGTTATATTAAAATAATTTTTTTACTTCAATTTTTCGTGTTGTTACATTATATGAATGACTCCTTGAAATTATGACATGCTAGATTAGGACATACAAACATAAACAGTTAAGGAAACTAACAACGATAACTGATTAACTGTAAATAGAGATAAATAAAAGATAAACATAATAACTATAAGATCTTGCTTCCATGATAGCAATCTTCCACTATACGTAGGCACATAACATTTAGGATTAATAGAAAATCTAAGTGAGATGAACTTTGAAAAATGTGAAACTTGTGTAGAAGCTAAATTTGCACATAAATCACATAAATTTGTAGAAAGAAAAACTGAACTACTAGAATTAATACATAGTGATCTAGCAACTTAAAAGACACTATGACTAGAGGAGGTAAGAAATATTATATAACCTTTATAGATGACTACTCTAGGTATAATAGAATATATTTGCTAAGAACTAAAAATGAAGCTGAACAAACCTTCGTAACTTACAAAACTGAAGTAAAGAATCAATTGAATAAGAAAATTAAAATACTTAGAACTGATAGAGGAGGCGAATATGAATCTATTCCTTTTAAAGAATTATGTGAAACCAATGGAATAATACATGAAGTAACTTCTCCTTATTCACCTGAGTCTAATGGAATAGCTGAAAGAAAAAATATAACTCTAAAAGAAATGATGAGCGCAATGTTAATAAGCTCTAGTCTACTTATGAACATGTGGGGGAGGCCATCGTATCCGCTTGTGCAATATGTAATAATATACCTCATAAAAAAACAGGTAAAAGACCTTATGAACTTTGGAAAGGTCGACCTACTAACCTCAAATTCCTGAAAGTGTAGGGGTGCCTAGCCAAAGTAGGTCTAATTGATCGTAAAAGAAAAAGAAGAGGACCTAAAACTTCTGATTGTGTATTTATTGGATATGCTAGTAATAGCTCAGGATATAGGTTTCTAGTACTTAAATCTGAGAATAATATAATAGAAGCAAACACAATAATTGAATCTAGAGATGTTGAATTCTTTGAATATATATTTCTGTGAGGGAAAAAGTATCTAAAGAAACAATAAACAAGGAATCAACAAGAAAACAAGAGAAATACAAGAAGATTTTAAATAAGTTTGAGCACTTTGACTGCAATCCCATGAGCTCTCCCTATGACTATAGTATTCACTTGTGTAAAAACAAAGGTGAAAGTACATCACAACTAGAATACTCCAGAGTCATTGGTAGCCTTATATACTTGATGAACTACACTAGACCTGACATAGCCTATGCAGTAAGTAGATTGAGTAGATATACTCATAGTCTAAACCAAATCCACTGGATCGCCATATCCAAATTATTGAAGTACTTAAAGGGGACCATAGACTATAGCATACACTATATTGGCTTTCCTTATGTGTTAGAAGGATTTTGTGATGCTAACTAGATAACAGGGAATGATGAGATAAACTCTACGAGTGGTTACGTATTCACCTTAGGTGGTGGAGCCATTTCCTATAAATCCATTAAGCAGACCTATAATGCTAAGTCTACTCTGGAGTCTAAGTTTGTAGCCTTAGAATTAGCGGGTAGAGAGGCTGAATGGCTTAAAAACTAGTTGGTAGATGTACCTTTAGTGACCAAACGAATACCATCTGTGTCCCTACATTGTGATTGCCAAGCTGCTATAGCAAAGGCATAGAACAAAATTTATAATGGGAAGAGCAAACAAATATGTTTAAGACATAACACAGTAAGACAACAGCTTACTGATGGAGTCATAACAGTTGACTTTGTGAGGTCATAACAGAATCTAACAAATCCTCTAACTAAACCACTAACTAGAAACTTAGTATGTGATACATTGAGGGGGGTGGGGTTAAAGCCCTTAGATTGACTACCAGTGACAGCAACCCAACCTACATGAATGATGATCCCAGGAAATAGGTTCAATGGGTATAATAAGTTACTTAAGCAGTTCGATAGCACTGAATAGTGACATATCCCTATGTTGTGTGCAGTGCTAATTGCAGTGTGTGAGGATGAGTTTTCAAAACTCTTAATAAAATCCATATCCTTTACAGGTGATATATTTAGCTGCACTTACATACTTGATGGATTTTGCCTATGTCAGTGTGAAGTGGGACCACTTCTATTGAGAGTTAAGCAGACTCTCTAGAGCACTCATGAAATCCAGGCGACGCATGGCCTAAATGTGTCAACACGCTAAAAGAAGATTATGGTAGGGTATGATATGAGTCTCAGTATTTTCTATTTACATAAACGAGATTAGATTCAAGAATTTATTCCACCTCGTCTCTGTTGACAATGTATTGAAAAACCCTAAATACGATTAAGTCCAAAAGACACCGATATGATTGCATCATATTCTTTTAAGCACTTGACAAGGTCTGGTTTTGAATTTTGAATCATGTGGGGATTGCTGGAATTTGATTTAAAAATTCAAAAGGTTAATTAATTTAAAACCGTTTTGTTTTGATTTCAAAATGTTTTTTATTCAATAAAAACCAATTTTGGGCAGTTTTTGATATTTTATATTAATTAGGGGGAGTTTTAGTTTTGGGGTTTAATGTGGGACCGTTTTGGACTTTAAAGGTCCAAAACGCATAAGCTTTTAGTGTCTAGCCATTTTGGACCATAGCTCTTTTGTGGCCTATATAAGGAGGACCACTCCTCCTTGTTGAGACACACCATTCCAAAGCTAAGAGCTCTCCTCTCATTTCTTCTTTCTTGTTTTCTTTAAGTTTTCTGCAATTTCTGCAAGCGCAGAATTTCATTTTCATTTTCAAGTTCTACTTAAGTGCTACATAAGCTCCTTCGTCCTTAGCCTGGTACGACCGTGTAATCTATCAGAGGGAAAAACCATTGAATCCCAGAGGCCAACCGCTAGTCCCGATACACTGCAAATACGATTCAAAAGGGAGCGAATTTAGTTTCACGGACAGTGACATCGTCACGCCTCAGTTCATCAAAACAGATAAATTTGTATTTATTTTATTATACTAATTTTTGCATAGCTGGTGAAACTCATTCCATCTCCTTCCTCTTATTATCTTGTCTACAACCCATATATCCTCCAACACAGTTTACGGTTAAGGCTTCAATTAAACCGAGCCAAACTGAAACTTTTTCGGTTTGGTTTTGTTTTAAGTCATTGTAGTTTGGTTCAATTTTTGGTTTTATATTTCATTTTGATTCTTTTTTCGGTTTGGTTTTGGTTTGAGCACTAAACCAAACCCAATTGACTGAATTACATGCCTACCTATGACCTCATTTTGGTTTGGACATGGGTTGGACTTGGGTAGGCTAAACCCTAAGGAGCCAGCCCATGCCTTGTGCAGCACAACTCAGGCCCAAGCTCAGCCCAAATATACAAAAAATGTTACGCCATTAAATTTGTGCAATGGTTTAATCATTTCCTCCTCTTTCAGAATAAATGATTAATATTCTTTCTTTCTTTTTTTTGGTAAAAGGGGGGAATAGATAAATTAATTAGTTAAGTAATTGAATCTAGGAGTTGCCTTATCACATACATCAGCAAATAATAGGTCTAAAATACTACTAGGAGGATCTACGTAGATTACTAACTGAGAGTTGCTATTGTAACCTAGGTTAACTAGTACATCAACACACATATTGAGTCTGGGAGTTGTTCCCATCTGATGAATCTCCAGTACCTATTATCAGAAAGACACGTTTTCCAGATTGTTATAGAATTCATGTGCATTGTGTAAAATCCTTCCTGCGACCTCATCAACCACAGTCCTTTTACTTTTAAATGATTAATATTCAGATCACATCTTTTGTAACACCATGGGAAAATAATTAAAGCAAGTCTTTAAGGTTAATAAAGGGTTGGTAATTATTAACATACACAATATAGTTCATCGTTTTAAGGATCGGACTGATCCGGTCCATACCGTCCAGTTCATATCAGGATTGGCCAGGACCGGTCCAATCAGCCACGATACTATTATTGTATCATGAGGATTTGGATCGGACCTGTCCAACCGATACCAGTACGGATCGGTCGGTCCAGTGATCGATACAACCGATCCAAAGTTTTTTGTGTTTTTTTTTGTTTTTAATTTATAAATGGAGCAGTGCAACAGGTATCGACCTAGAGATGATTGTCACCACAAGAGTGGCTTTCCTTCTATTTTGAGATAAAGGATATGTATGAGGCAGATTACGTGTTTCATGTTAAGATTCACAGGAATTGTGTTAAGAAACTTATGTGTTTGTCCCAGGAAACTTACATAAGGAAGGTACTTGAGCATTTTAGAATGCACGATGCCAAATCCATTGACACTCCTGTCGAGAATGGTGCTTCATTGCATCTTGATCTTTTTCCAGAGACAGAGGAAGAGAAAGAACAGATGACTCGTGTTCCACATGCTAGTGTTATAGGTAGTCTGATATACGCTATGATGTGTACTTGACCTGATATTAGTTTCCCAGTTGGCTTAGTCAACCATTACCATAGTAACCTAGGGCAGACTCATTGGAAGGTAATGAAACGTATTCTTAGATATCTATGTGGGACAACAGATTACATGATTTGCCTCCAGGGAGTAGATTTGCAACTACGAGGCTACTGCGATGCGGGCTGGGTAGGTGATCTAAATGGTCAAGATTCGACGTCAAGATACACATTCTTGATAGGTGGCGAGGCCATGTCATGGAGTATCAAGAAGTTAGTCTGCGTCGCGTTGTCCACTATGGAGTCAAATTACATAGCTTGTTGTGCAACCGTCCATAAGGCCTTATGGTTGAGGCAATTCTTACAGGATCTTGGAGTCTTCAGAACTGGAGCAAGGCCAATCACCATCTATAGTGATAACATGGTTGCATTAGCCTACGCCAAAGACCCCAAATACCATGGCAAGACAAAACTCATCGATATTTGCTATCATTACATCAGATACAGAGTTGCACATTGAGACCATTCCCTTACACATATCTCTACTTAGTAGATGCCGTTGATCCAATGACTAAATTTATAGCTAGACAAGCTTTTAAGGTTCATGTCAAAGAGATGGGATTACATAAATTGTGATATGTGTTAGGTAGTACAGTTTTTTATTTACATGTGTTATGTAGACATCTCATATTACATTATATTTCATGCGTGAGAATTTAATAGAGTTTATCTTTTCACGAGACATGAGATTGTGTATTATATGCACACTTTACACACACATTACCTCCATATTATGAGGATATGGATACGATATGTTATCAGGTCAGTGGTCGGCTTCTCACACAGAAACCAGCCATGGTGCATGCATTACGAGCAGGATGAGACATTAAAAGGACTTGTGTCATCGGGGGAATTTAAAGGACTCCATGATTTATGTCTCCTTGGGAGAGCCAGGATAAAATTCCTTAAGCTCTGTTTGTTTTACCAGAAATTGGGGGAAAAACATTTTCTAGAATTTTAAAGTTTTCCACTTGTTTGTTTCAATAGAAAATTTCAAATTCTGGAAAATATTTTACTGATATCCAAAAAATTGGAGGAAAACAACTTTAGCTATTTTTTGCTGGAAGTTATTTTTCGAAGAAAAGTGAAAAAGGGTTTCGTTCAGCACCACCCCCACCACCACCACCCCATCACCACCACCGCCACCCCACCACCATTTATCTATAATGTCCCTTTTAAAACTATTTTTCATTGAATTAAACAAAATTCTAGTAAAAGTTTCAAATAGCATTCACACGGTAGGAAATTAGAAAAAAAAAAGGAAAAAAATTTCTTGGAAAATTTTCTTTCGGAATATATTTTTCTCTAAAAATTATTTTTCGGTGAAACAAACAGAGCCTTAGGGAATCGTATATTACTTGAAAAATCCGGATGTGAGACCTTAATCAAGGCGCTTGAGAGTTGTGACTTGGATTAAGGAGCTCAACTTAGGCACATCGATTGCAACTAGAGTACTAGAATAAGATTAGTACGGTGTTGGAGGTTGACATACTCTTGGTTGGGCCCAGAGCTCCACCGTAGATGTGTTGCATATCGCATGTGCTATTAGTGATGCTTCCCTTGAGAGCAACTAAATGGATCCTTATTTCCTTGCTGTGTGAGATCAAGATGATCATAGAGTGGATCGACTTATACCCTTATTACATTTGATCATGTTGTGAAGTTAGATCTGATGATCGCTACTCCAGCTTATTTTCCTATGGCCATGCATCATACGGTCCAATGAGGTTTTGTCTAGGAAAGCAGTTAGGTCGAAGCTAAATGACATAAGGCTTAGGAAAGACTATTTTGCATCACATTCAGAGCGATCATAGAGATATGTGCTCATGTTTTAAAATTATTATTTTGATGTTTCATATCTTTTATTTATATGTATGTGATATATATATATATATGTGTGTGTGTGTGTGTGCGCGCGCGCATGTGTGTGTGTAGACTATATAAATTATTTTAAATGATCACGTTAATATGAATCTAGTAGTTGAGTATAGAGATCTGATCTTATGCTCATGAGGGATTAGAAATACTCAATCCGATGTGGCCAAGTGAGTCTGGGTCATAAGCATTACTTTTTTAGAATGTATCTCTATGTTAGTTTTATGGAACTTGATATAGAGTCGCTCGTCCGTACCTTTGTGCATGTCGGTCGCACACTTAACGACCTGTATGATTAGCATCCACGATAGGAAGATAAGATGTACATGAGAGAGACGCACACTTAGTACCCACTATGGACGAGTGGGAAATGTTAGACTTTATGTGTTGGGTCGACCAAGTTGCCCCGATCCGTTTGAGCCAGATCTCCACTTAAATTATAGGACGCAAATGCTTGGCGTGCGACCAAGTGTGACTTGAACTCAATCTCCTAATGAGGTTAGGAGAGAGTCCAAAATAGAGTTGAGTTGAATCTCCTATTTAAGAGACTCCTCCCTCCCAATAAAGCAAGCATGTTGTTTTGGTGAATTCTAACCCTAGAAAATCTCTCATCTTCTCCTCTTCCCTTTTAGAGATCTAGTTTTGCTGCTTAGATTGTCATACAGAGATTTGGTCGATTAAATGTGGGAACATTGTATGTGATTCTAGTAATCACATATTCCGATGTAAGAGTTTCCTGGTTCGATTGAGATCTTCCATTGTAGATCGGGATTCGTGTATATCGAGGTATGTGATCCGATTCGCCTACTACCTTCAAGAAGAAAATGAAGAAGATGATGGAAAGGAAGAACCCGAAGAAAACAGGCTCCTAATTCGACGCTATTGCCGTCAAGGTGAATCTGTCTCTTCCCTTTTCCAATTTTCATATAAGACCGTTTGGACCCATGATCTTGTCTTCACCGAGTGAAATTCCGGTGGTTCAGGTATACCCCCATGTTAATTCTTTTGACCCAGTTGTTTTCTCATATTTCATTACAATTTTTGAGGCAAAATTATACTTCGGTACACTTTTTTATAATGTTTTTACTCTAAAAAACAAGATATATGCACCACTGATCTCTGATCTCTTAAGAGCACGGGTTGAAGATCAGTCTCTTAAGAGCACTGGTTGATCCCATCGGTTGATCAAGTGGCTGAAATTTTAACAAAAAGATTGATTGAAAATTGGTTCTTATTTTGAAGAACAAGCTCACCGTAACGTGTTAAAAATATAGATAAATCTTTTTTTTTTTGGTTG
Organism: Pachysandra terminalis; assembly: GCA_031762675.1. Taxonomy (NCBI): domain Eukaryota; kingdom Viridiplantae; phylum Streptophyta; class Magnoliopsida; order Buxales; family Buxaceae; genus Pachysandra; species Pachysandra terminalis. The sequence continues at coordinate 2,255 of JAUPMG010157869.1, read as the reverse complement.
ATAAAAATATAGATAAATCTTGTATAGTAAAATTCAAATAGTTATTATCCTTTCTATATGTTCTTAATTTCACTGTACAGTTACTATTGTAACTCATAAACACTTTTTATCTACACAAGGTCACAATAAAATTATTCTGTCATCTTTTATTCAGCAGCTAAGAAAATGTAGTCATTATGTTTAAAACTAGCAAATAGCATCAAATGTAGTCATTACTGTTTTAGAAATTTTGTTTGTCTTTACAAGTTAAGTCTTTCTTCTGATTTTTTAATAATCTTACAAGTGACTCTACACATGAGGAGTTTTAAAACTAAAATCATATAAAAATTTTATCAAGGAGTTTTAATAGGTTTCTAATTCTTGTTGTGAAAGGTACGTGGGATGTTTACTTTCTAGGTCCTTGTGTATGGATATTAGGTTAAGGATATTTGATATGCTTAGGATTTTTTTTTTTTTTTTTTTGGTCTTAACCACGCGGTGTCCCCACGGGACTAATCCACGTTCGGGGCGGGAGCAACTACGGTAAACTCCTGGCCACGAGTGCTTCTAGTGGGATTCGAACTCCAGACTTACCTTCGGAGACACCCACTAGAACCCAGCTTGCTACCAGCTGAGCCACACATCGGTGGTTGCTATGCTTAGGATTTAGTAAACCTATATAAACGTCTTATAATAATGTGCATATACAACAAAAAGTGATGAATATAAAAAAAATAATAAAAAAATCATTGATTAAATTTTTCTTAAAGAATAAATGCTGTATACATACATGATAATTTGTTCAACTTTACTAACAGTAATCACTAAAGGTGTCTATCAATCCATGAGTTATTATAGTTTACAACTTATGATTTTATTAAATTCTGCTTAGGTAAATCTTTTTCTTCTTCTTTTTTTCTTATTTGTTTCCCAACTAATGTAAATTAATGAAGTTCAAGAACTTCAAACATACTTGTGCTTGTTCACAATCTGAATTTGAATCATGGAATGAAGATGATTAGAACTCTATATTAGCAAATCTTAATAGAGAACACAATTAAGTTAAATAATATATAAATCTTTATTAATTGTTTCAAATGAACATTATTGCATGAGCTCTTGATACCGAATTGAGCAACAATAGCTAGAATGAATGCAACCTTCACATATATATAAAGCAGTTTGGTAGCATCTTTCATTGAACTATTTCCCCAGTTGATCCTCCTTTAACGCAGTAGGCTTTGCATAGTTTAAGGCAGTTCTCTGCGTTGGAATATCTGAGGACCACGCACTTAAACATGCAGCCCGGCAAGCACAGATCGTAAGTCAATGGTTTTTGTTCAGCACACACAAGCATGACCAACATGGAGACGAGAAAAAGTGCAGCTATCATGTTATAACCCATCTTATATCTTAACTATTAAGGGATTAAAAAGAGGGGAGAGAATTGTTAAGAAAGAAAGAGAAAAAAAGATGAAGAAGAAATCAAGAACGCAAAGAATGCAGATATGCGTGATTTGGCAAATAGTGCCTACGTCCACGGATGCACATCCAGATTTATTATTCTCCAAAACTCAGAATCTTGTGTTATAGTAATTGTAAAAACCCAAACTATAAAAGTATAAATAAATACCATGTAATTAAGGCTAAACATAATAGAAGTGAAACTCCTATTATTTCCCTGTACTCTCATACCCATAGGATTGGGTATATCCCAACAACTTACCAACAAATCCAACATAGACTTTTTTTATCATTTATTAACATCTTATTTGACAGTTGACGACATTTTCAACATGTTGTTATTTTTATCAACCCTAGAGATAACAAAGTTGTAATTTTCATCATCCTTACAGATAACAAGATTGTTATCCTAATTAACAACAGTCTCCACATAACAACAAGAATGAGAAGCAATGAAGAAGGAAGAATATAAAGAGAATTCAAGTGTATTTATAGGGTTGAGATGGGGCTGTTCAGCTATAATTGTTTTTGGAGTTGTTTTTTTCATGAGGTTGTGGTATAGAGAAAAACATGGAGAAACAAAAAAAATTGGGTATGTGTTCACCTAAACCAAAGGTGTGATGTGTCTTAGCAGTTTCAACTTCATGATGGATAGAGGACCTCGACCAGAGCACCCATGACTAGGGGGTGTCAATTGGTTCTGTGTAAACCGAAAACCGAAAGAACCAAATCTAAAAAATCGTTTTGGTTTGGTTTTTTTCATTTTGGTTTGGTTATAATTTGGAAAATGAAAAATTGAACTAATTTTGTTC
>JAUPMG010157868.1:0-24528 GCA_031762675.1 Pachysandra terminalis | reverse complement strand
TATCGGTCATTGGTCTAAGTCACTTGTGAGATTAAGTCTAATTAGTTAGGCTAATTAGGCTTCTAATCTCTCTTAGTTTGGGATCTGGGATCGGGTCATTACACAGGGCCACCGATGTACCGGTGCCTACCGATGCGTCCAACCACGCCCAACTTCAATCCTTGTCGGCAAGCTTACCGGTGTACCGGTGCCTGCAGATGAACCACGATCTAGGTAATTTCTAGGTTACGGAAACCCATCTATTTGGCTTCAAATCCAACCAAACTCATTCCAAATGCCTCACAATTATTCTAACTACAATATTACATGATTTAAATCACATCAAACCCCATTTCACACCACAACTAAATCACATGCTTTTAAATCACAATATGTAGACAAAACTTGAACAGAACATAAGATCATAGAAGAACTATACAGTAAGATGAACTTACCTGAGATTTCTTCTAGTTTCTGCAACTTCTCCTCTTCCTCTTCTCTTCCTTCCTTCTTCTTCCTTCTCTTCTCTTTCTCTCAGCTGCAAGGGGAGAAACGACTAGGGTTTGAGAATTGATCTAGCTCTCTCTCAATTTCTCTTATGATTACTAACTCTCCAATTAGGTTTTGAAGATAAAGGGAATGAGTGAGAGAGGGAATGGAAACTCTCCTCAATCTTCTCTCATTACCACCCCAAGTCACCCCACGAATACAACGCACGAACCATGATTTCCAAACTCAAATGAGATTCTGGTAATAACACATTATACCCCAACAACTAACAAAATTGAAATAAGACCCCTACTGAAGATAATTAATTTTAAAAACTCTCCAACCTCAAAATGGCTTTTAAAACCATATGATTAATTGCCAGAAAAATGTATTTAAATTTTATAAATATTCTTAGGATTAAATTAAGATATTCTCTTAGTCGATTTAGGTCCTTACAATCTCCTCGATGAGTCTGAGGCCCTAGAGACTTTATCACATAGCCTAGTTTATCTTGAGGAGGGGACCACTGCCTAGCATCGTAGAGACATGCAGGCCTATTAGGCTTGGGTCAAGAAGGATCATTGTTCATGTTTTACTATGTTGTATAGTATGCACAATGATCTTACTGGTGAATTCGAGGCCTATAAGGTTGTACTTGAGATGTGGAACGAACTGAAACTCGCGTTCGTTGGTACCTCGACTATCAGATTACGTGCACTGATAATGAAATTTAAGACCTACAAGATGGCTCCCAATGTGAGCATGGTTGAGCTTCTTAGGAAGATGTCGTCTATGCTACGAGATCTGAAGGTCGCAGGGAATTTCCTAATAGATGAGCAGTAGATTCTCGCTGTTCTAAGATCCCTACCTGACTCGTGTGAGCACATGAGGCTCGTCATGATGGACAATGAGAACATTAAAACGTTCAACGATTTGTTGCATCATCTTGAGCTCGAGGCAAAGCGTTAGACCGCAAGCTCTAATAGCACTGCGCTCTTAACCGATGAAGTGCAAGACAACTAGGTCTTTGCGCAAGCACAAGGATAAGGCACCCCAACAAGGGGGAAATAATTGAGAAAGTGCCTAAGGCAAACAAAGGTACCAAGCGCCCTAAAGTGGGAAGCGTAGAGGAAAGAAAGACATGTCCAAAGTAAGCTGTTATAGCTAGTAGAGATACTTAGACTAGTTTTTTCCATTATTTTCAATAGAGACTGCATCTCCATTTCTTTATAGTTAGGTTTATACGGTAGGGGATTTATTTCTGATGGTTTATTTAAACTTGATGTTGATTATTCAAGTGATGCAAATTTGGTTTCTAATTTGACTTCCCATGATGATGATGTTATTATTTCTGATTCATTGAGATGGCATGCCAAGACCTGATTGACTAAAGCAGGTCTGTTGGGATCACTTACCAAAGTTCAATTACCCATTTTTGAGCATTGTTTAGCCGATAAGTCATGTAAGAAACCATTTGGTAAGGCCGTGGGAGCAAACATTCCTTTAGAGTTAGTCCATTTTAACATATGTGGACCAATCAATGTTAGGACCCGCCACGGAGAGTCATATTTCATCACATTCGTCGATGATTACATGCGATACGGTTATGTGTACTTGATTTCCCACAAGTCAGAAGCATTAGATTGCTTTAGACGCTTTATGGCGGAAGTCAAGAACCAATCGGATCGACATATGAAGTGTCTCCATACCGATAGAGGACGCGAGTACGTTTTTAGAATTATGTGAAGAAAAGGGAATCCATAGGTGATTGACGATCCTAGACACACCTCAGCAGAGTAGTGTCGCAGAGAGAAGGAACCGTACTTTGTTAGACATGGTGAGGTCGATGATGGCGCATGTGTCCCTACCCATTAGTTTTTTGGGGAGACGCACTTATGATTGCAACCTACATCTTAAACCTTGTCCCTACGAAGTTAGTTCCTAGCAAATCATATCAGTTATGGATAGGCAAAGCACCTGACCTAGCCCACATGAGGCCATGGGGATCTACAAGTTATCTTCATGTGCCTTCCCACTAGAGAGGGAAGCTAGATACGAGAGCCGTTAAATACATCGTTGTGAGATACTTAGAGCACTTTAAGGGATATGTCTTTGTCCATGAAGAAACTAACGTGGGTCTAACACAGATTGAGTCACGTGATGTGGATTTCATCGATGATGATTTCCCAAGCAGGAAGAGACTAGAGATGAATCTGGAGCTCTTCGAGATTAATGAGCCAGAGTTGGGATCAGCGGAGATCACCCTATATCCAAACACCACCGAGAACATCGGTTCTCAACAAGAACCAATGGATTCTATGGATGTTGTGGATAGTGGGAGTGGATTACCCCCCAGTGGGAGTGTCCTTGTGGACACAGATTCCAACAATACAATGCGTAGGAGTAGTCGTGGACAGATTCCTCGTCGTCATTTTACGATTAAGGGTGAGTCATTCATGACTGTCACGCTCGGTGATGATGAGCCTAGCTCATACCAGGAGGCGTTATCATCACCTGCTTCATAGAAGTCGATAACTACAATGCAAGATGGAATGACTTCCATGGAGAAGAACTAAGTCTGGTAACTTGTTAATCTTCCCTCTAGACGCAAGACCATTGGAAACAAGTGAGTTCTAAAGGTCAAGCGCAAGGCAGATGGAAGTGTAGAGAGATACAAGGCCGATCTCATGGCGAAAGGTTATACCCAGAGAGTGGGTATAGACTATAAGGAGATGTTTTCACCAGTAGTGAGATTTGTCTCCATTCGTCTCATTCTAGCTATTGTCACACACCTTGATTTGGAACTATACTAGATGGATATCAAAACTACATTTCTCAATGAAGAACTAGATCAAGAGATCTATATGGATCAGTCAGAGGGTTTCGTGGCTAAGGGGTATGAGCGCAAAGTTTGCAGACTTAAACACTCCTTGTACGTCCTGAAACAATCATCCAGATAGTGGTATCTTCGATTCCATCAAGCCATTATAAAATTTGGATTCACGATGATTGAGGAATACCATTGTATGTATGTTCGACATCATGGTAGGAGCTTTTTTACATTGTCGCTATATGTTGATGACATTTTGATAGCAGGGAATGACAAGGAGATGATTGTCGCAACTAAAGAGTGGCTTTCCTTCAATTTATAGATGAATGAGGCAGATTACGTGCTATGTGTTAAGATTCATAGGAATCGCGCTAAGAGACTTCTTTGTTTGTCGCAAGAGACTTACATAAGGAAGGTATTTGAGCACTTCAGAATGCACGATGCTAAACTCATTGACACTCCTGTCGAGAAGGATGTTTTATTGCATATTGGTCTTTGTCCAAAGACAAAAAAAGAGAAGAAACAGATGGTTATGTTCCCTTTGCTAGTGTTATAGGTAGTCTGATGTACACTCTGATGTGTACCAGACCTGATTTCATTTTTGCGGTTGGCTTAATCAGTTGTTACCAAAGTAATCCAGGGCAGACTCATTAGACAGCAGTGAAACCGTACTCTTAGATACCTACGTAGGACAACAGATTACATGCTTTACTTCTAGCGAGCAGATTTGCAGCAATGAAACTACTGTGATGCAGACTGGGCAAGTGATATAGACGGTCGAGAGTCGACGTCAGGATACACATTCTTGTAAGGTGACCGGGTCATCTCTTGGAGTAGCAAGAAGCAAGTCTGCATCGCGTTGTCCACTATGGAATCAAAGTACTTGGCTTGTTGTGCATCCATCCAGGAGGTCATATAGTAGAGGTGATTCTTTCAGGATCTTGGAGTCTTCAGAGCTAGCGTTGGGCCGATCACCATCTATAGTGACAGCATGACATCATTGGCCTACGCCAAGGACCTCAAATACCATGACAGGACGAAATACATCAACATTCGTTATCATTACATCAGAGACAAAGTTGCAATGAAGACGTATCCCTTACACATATCCCTACTTAGCATATGGTTGCTGATCCCATGACTAATCTATAACTAGATAAGCTTTTAAGGTCTTGTTTGAGAGTCGGGATTACGTAGATTGTCATTTGTGTTAGGTGGTACAGTCTTATTTACATTTGTTATTTAGACATCTCATATTTCGTTATATTTCATGCGTGAGAATTTAATAGAGTTTATTTTCTCATGAGGCATGAAATTGTGTATAACTTGTATACTTTACACACACATTATATCCATATTATGAGGATATGGATACTATATGTCACCAAGCTAGTGGTTGACTTTGTACACAACAACAAGCCCTAGCGCATGCATTACGAGCAGGATGAGACATCAAGAGGACTTATACCGTCGAGGACATTTATAGGACTCTATAGAGTTATATGTCGCCCTAGGGGAGCTAGGATGAGATTCCTTACAGAATCTTATAGTACCTGATATAGTCGGATGTGAGACCTTAATCAAGGCACTTCAGAGTTGTGACTTGGATTAAGATGCTCAGGTTAGGCACATAGATTGCGACTAGAATAAGATCCATACGATGTTAGAGGTTGACATACCCTTGGTTGGGCCCAGGGCTCCATCGTAGCATGTGTTGTATACCATATGTACTATTAGCGATGTTTTCCATTTAAGAGAAAGAGAATGGATCCCTATTTCCTTGTTAAATGAGATCAAGATAATCCTAGAATTGATCAACTTATACCATTACTACCTTTGATCATGCCGTGAGGTTAGATCTGATAATCGCTACTCTAGCTTACTTTCCTATGGCTATGCACATACAGTCTAACGGGGGTTTGTCTAGGAAATTAGTTAGGTCGAAACTAAATGACACGAGGCTTAGGGAAGACTATTTGGCATCACATTTATAAAGAAACGATTCATAAAGATATGTGCTCATGTTTTAAAATTATCATTTGATGTCTCACATCTTTTACTTATATGTATCTGAGATATATGTAGCCTATATGAATTATGTTAATTGAACACATTAACGTAAATCTTATGGTTGAGTATAGAGATTTGAGATTGTGCTCATGAGGGATTTAAAATACTCAATCCGATGTGGCCAAATGAGTCTGGGGCATACCGCGACTTTTGAGAGTGCATCTCCATTTCAGTTTTATGGAATTTGTTACGGTGTCGCTCGCCCGTTACTTCATGCTCGTCGGTCGCATGCTCAACAACCTGTATGATTAGTATCCATGATAGGAAGATAAGATGTACATGAGAGAGATGCACACTTCGTGCCCACTATAGACAAGTGTAAGATGTTAGATTTTAGAGATGGGTTGACTCGGTTGGCCCAACCCATTTGGGCTAACCCAGGGTCCCCACATAATGAGACGCCCATACTTAATTAGAAGTGTGGATGTGGATAACTCTCTCCTAATTGGATTAGGAGATAGAGTCCTAGGAGGAGTTGAGTTGAATCTTCTATATGTAGAAGACTCTTCCCTACCCAAGGTTACAAATCACGTTTTTAGGAATCCACCCCTAGAGAACTCTCTCCTCTCTTCATCTCTTCTTCCTAGATCTGGATTTGCTATTGGGGTTCCATACAAAGCCCTAGGTCAATTGAATGTGGATTCATTGTATGTGGTTCTAGTAATCACATATTCCGACATGGGACGTTATTTGGTTCCCAAGAAATTTTTCGTTGCAGATTCAGGTTCGTGTGCATCTTGATACATGATCCGGATCGTTTACAACCTTCACCTGACAACTTGATATTCTCTCTTTTTTATCCTCTCTTTGCCTTATCCACATGTTATATTTGAGAAGAAACGTTCTTGATAGAACAGCTGCGTGACAGTTTAGGATAGCTTGAGACAAATTTTCCATACTATATCTCTGATGATGTATTTGTATTGGTGAATTCTTGTTTTATCAACCAAAAGCATTTGAATTCCTATCTGTTACAAATTCTGCAGCACCAATACCCATAGGTAGGTAGGTTAACTCGAATTATGCATAAGTCGGGTCGGATTAAGTTGACAGATTTTTATATGAACCGTCAATCCGAAATTTTTTACGGGTCGGAATCCCATCCGAATCCGTTTATTTCCACTCCCGGTCCCATTCCCGTGGAAGCCCTAAGAATCCATTCTCCTTCCAACGAAAGGTGGAATTTCTTTTGTTGGTTTCTAATCTAATCTTTACAACAAAGCTCTCGTCCTTTCTGGGAATATCTCGATCAAAGTAAGTGCAAATTTTTTTTTTCTTCTTCTTTCGATTTCACTTGCTTGTTCTTGCTTTCTTGTTTTTGATTTCCTTCTATTCTTCTTCTCTGTACGTAGTAGGATCATTAATGGCGGATGAAATGAGCATCAACGGCGTAACATCGGATGATCAGACGAAGCGTGATGGCGATCTTGATCTTGGTAAAGATAACAAGATTTCTGAGCTGAGCCAGAATATTGAAGTCCTGGAACAAGAGAAGCTTGAATTGATTCGCGAAAATGAAGGAAGTAGCGAGAAAATTAAGGTTTTGATGGAAGAGATTGAAGGTTTGAAGAGAGATCAAGCTGAGATAGCGAGGAAATTTGATGAAATGAAGAGTGAGATCGATCGATCTGAAGAGGATAAGAAGGCGTTGCAGTTTGTCTCGGCAAGAGCGGTTGAGCTTGAGACGGAGGTGTCTCGCTTGCAACACGATCTCGTTACGTCGATGTCGGAGAGTGAAGAAGCATCGGTTGAGCTCCGGGAGACGAAGGAGAGATTTGAGTCGAGAGTGAAGGATCTTGAGAAGGAGAAGGTTTGTTTACAGGAACGGATTGATAAAGAGGTGGAGGAGATGAAGAAATTGAAGGCGGAGAACGAAATCCGAATCCGTGATTTAGAGGGAAAAGTATCGGTTTCGCAGACGGAGAAGAAAGAAATTGAAACCGTAAAAGCTTCGGTGGAAGAGGCTCTGAAGCAATCTGAGGAGAAATTTACAGAGATGGAATGGAATGTGAAGCAATTGCAGAACGAATTGGAGGAAGTAGGGAAGGTGCTTTGGGAATTGAAGGAGAAGAAGAGCGTGGAAATGGTTAATGGCGATTTTGTTACAACGAAGAGATCATACATTGAAGATGGAGAGAAGGGGTTTAAGGGTTTGAAGCTGCAATGGCCAGCTACAGTAGCGTCAACAGCAACTGTTGCTGTAGCAGCAGCTGCTGTGTTCTATCTCAGCTATGTAAGGCGAAGGTAGGGAGACAGAAAGAGGGAGCAACCGAACTGGTTAGGGTTTCTCACTTGGCCATGTTTCAGTTTTGTTTGTTTTCTTTGATTTTATTTGGGTTTTATTGTTTTTTTTTTTTTCCTTTTTGAGGTTTGAGACTATATATAGGTATAAGCATGTAGTTTATTAAACCTGAACAAGGTGGGATCATCTCTCCTTCTGTTATTTGGAAATTTGAAAATTCAGTTGGAGAGTGATATAGTATAAATTCTAATGAAGTATCAAATCCATGTATAAACACGTTTATTGTTTTTTTTTTTTTGGAAGGTAAGGTAACACGTTTATTGTTGCTTTGGTGTAATTTGCACAATCACTCTGTGGATTCTCATTTTTTCTTCATTCCTGGATTTGTTCTTTAAGAAAGAATTTTGTTTGGTTGTCACTTTATGTTTACAATTGTAGGAAATGGGGATACCTACCAACCTTAAATTAGTCATCCTTGAAAAGGATCTATGATGAAATGTGAAAATATCAAATAATTCTGAAGTATGTTTTGATTTGGTCTGTGGATCTCTAAATCTGCAGATTTGAAATCCACGGATTTAAAACAATCTTTTCTCTCCATGAGTTGGAATAGGGCTCCAGAGAGGAAATAAAATCCCTTTGGATTTCTGAAATAGCACCTTATAAAATGTATTTCAAATCGCATGATTTTGAGGTTAGAATGCTTCTTTTAGAAAATCCAAATCCGACCCAAGCAATGGATTTGGATTTAGGGGCCTCAAACTCAACTCTGCCCACTCCAAATATGTGACCCACATAGTTATTAAAGGCGGTCGCCTAGGCAGCTAGGCGATTTTCCAAGGGTCCAGGCGATACCCGCCTAGGTTGAGTGCGCCTAGGTTAGCGCTTGGATAACTGGGCGACCGCCTAGTCGCCTAATTTGCTCGGGCGGTCACCTGGTTGTTAAAATGATTTTTTAATTATTTTATTTTAATTAATTTATTAATTAAAGTTTAATTATACTTATTTTTAACATGTTAAATTAAAGTTTTTCCTAACAAAAAAAAAAGGTTAAAAACTTAATAACACAATATAATTGGGTATGAGTTGAAGTATTGACAAAAAAAAAAGGAGTTGGAAGACATGAAGTTCAAAACCCTAAGGTAAAACCAGAGGAACACGAACCAAGTATGTCATTTCTTCTCTCTCTCTCTCTCTCTACCCATGTTTTCTTTTCTTTTTTTTTCTGTACACATCTCTCCTTCATTCGGCCCCGGTTTTTTTTTTTTTCAGTACACTGCGACTCTCTCTCTCTCTCTCTCTCTCTTTCTGTTTTCTGAGTTGAGGCAGTCCAGCAATTGCCGATTGCCCCCTCTCTCTCCACTCTTCCTCTCTCTCCCCTCTTCCTCTCTCTATAAATGACATAAAATTTATTTATTATAGTTTTTTTTTTTTTAAATGTCTCCTAGGCGGGCACCTAGGCGATTGCCAGGTCTATCGCCTAGGCGTTTTGATAACCTTGGTGACCCAGAACATCCTAGTTTTTTGAGGAAAGTTGCACTTTGTTTTTCTGTTTTGTGTTTTATATTGGATTAGTATCTTTTGGTGTTTTGGGATATTGAGTGCAAGCCAATTAATAAGCCATTTTGCTTGCAAGAAAGTCTATTTAGGAAATGGCCTAAAGCACGGACCATACACTGTCTTAATTGTTGCATAAACCTAGTGATCTGTCTAATCTGTGCATGGTCCTTCATTCAGGACTGGAAAATAGAGGAGAAGAACCTCTTGGATTGTCAAATACTCCAGAAACTTTGAATAGGTCTTGTTATTCTCTCCCTTCGATCATGGAGCATTTCTTATGACTGATGTTCCTATGTTCTTACCATGCTATTTTTGAAGCACATTAGGAAACGATTAACTGGCTGGTTTTTTAAATTGTGTTACTGAATGCCTTCTTTTTAGGCTTTGGCCAGCCTTAGAATGTGTTATTCACTTATTCAGATGTCCATACATGTTTGGGGGGGTGGTTGATATGCATCCTCCTTACTATCTTAATGATATCGGTATTCTGGATTCATCGGCCTTAGGATCGAGGTTTTAAATTTCGATTTCGCCTGTGATTTCGCCAGTGGGGCCTGGCGAAATTTCGCCAATATTTCACCAAATTTCCCCAAAATGGAGAAATATCGCCATGTCGCAAACTCAAAAATAGCGAAATTTAAAACCCTGATTAGGATTGACCATTTGATAGATTTGAACTTTGTCCCCTGAACTGAATGAAATCACTGTTCGGAACCGATGAATGATGAAGCCAATCAATTTCCAGATTTAAGGAATTAAGGACTACTTTGTATGCGTGCATGTGTGTTTCTGGGACCCTTTGTCATATTTACTGATTGACCAGGATTCATTATTGATGAGTGGGTTGGATGAAACATTTTGAAAGAGATTAATTTGTAGGTCCTTAATAATCTCGTTCTACTATATGTCATAATTTAAGCTTCTGCTTGCACTTCGATGGATTTGACATAATAAGCTATTTTTTCTCTTCCTTTTCATCTTTCTCCTTTACATCTCTCCCTTCTTTGAGTACAGTAGAGATCCAATCTATACCTTCCCCATCCATGAGCTCTTCTTGTAGAGGCTTCATCATCCCATGGCTCTTACAACTCTTCTAATCTGTTTATGATAGCCTTTGCTGTAGCATAAATTTATTAAATCTTTCCATTTTGCAACTTTTGGCGAAGATCACCCTCTTATCTGTTATTACAAGAGCCTTGTCTCTATTAATGTATCTAAACGGGTCTTGCCTGCAAGACTTAGCAGGAGCAAAGCTGAGGTTCCAACCAGTGAAGGCCTCTCTCACTTGCCCCCTTCCTGACAATAATTTGGCTGTGATTTCTCGTTAAAAGTGGCTTTTATGAGATAATTGCACTATTGTTGGCATTTGTCATCAAGTTTGTAATTGGATCCAGGTGGGGCGAGCCGTCTTGCTGGCTAGCTACCGTAGTGATCAACCTTCCTGCTTTAATAGGACATGGAATTGCTGCAACTGTTTCTTCGTCTTGCTTTACTGAAATTACGCATCCAGCCATTGAAGAAAAAAAATAAAATCTTGGTTCATCAATTCATTTTCTGGTATTTCTACTTTCTTTGTATATTTCTTCAAAAGCAGAAGAGTTTTGAATAGAATCTTGCTTTTCTTTGTGGAGACAGCTACCGTTAGAAAGAAGCAAAGGATGAAAATTAAGAACAATTTCATATAGAAAAAAGGTATAATTCGAGTTCCTGGCTTGAATTGTACGGATCCCCTTAGCAGAACACCTGCAAAAATTCCATTTGGAACCACAAACACCGTTTGAAGAAAAGAACCTTAAACCAAGCTTTTCTACAAGACTTCATACCTCAGTTCTTTTATATGTGACCTTCTTCCAGCTCTCCTTCTTACATTGAGCTTTTGGGATCTTTAGTCCATCAATCCAATCTCCTGTGATCATCTTCAGGTCATTTAGCTCCGGCAATGGCTACCAGACAGTTAAAGCCGGTGGCGAATGGGCTTTTGTTTCTCAATTTCTGTATGTACCTTATTGTGGCAGCAATCGGAGGGTGGGCCATTAACCAAGCAATCGATCATGGTTTTGTCATCGGTAAATCATTTTTAACTGTCATCATCTCACATGATCATGTTTAGAGGTTCCCATCACAAACTCTTTTACAGATCCCATCTGAAGGCAAAACTTTTGTGATTTTTAACTCTAGGATCCAAATGAAATCTAGAATAAATTTGGCTGTTTTGTGGAAATTCAGGATATCTTTCTGTTTCTTGGTTTTTCCTATGCTTTTAGAATGCACTGAAATTTGACCAGAAGATTTTAATAGTGAAACCAAAATTTTTTGATATTTTGTGATTTTCCGCAGGGATGATCCAATAGATTATGCTTGACAAACTTGGGCAAGATATGGTCTCCAACCCAGACCCTAGAATCTAGATTACTTGGTGGGGAAATATAAGAAGTGAAAATCAGTTGTGGTCTACTTGGGTGATGCAAGTAACTCAGTCTAGTATGGCCTAGTCCATATAGTTGGCCCGGCCCAATCCATCTAGTTTGCCCAATTAATATGTCCATAGACCTTATCCATGGGTCCTTGGATTCTCAATCATATAGTTTCAAGATTGTTTAGGCTGCGTTTGACCCGGCTTGTGCTTTGTTTTATAAGCACTCATTGGATAAGTTGCTCAGTAGGAGCACTTATCCACAGCAACAATAAACTACTTACTTGAAGAAAATACTCTTTGGTAAAAACATTTATTTAAGTGCTTATGAAGTTTTAGGAGTAAAATAGGTATTATAAAAATATTATTGAAGTTTAGAAATAACATTTATTTAAGTGTTTATGAAAGTTTAGTGGTAAAATAGGTATTTTGAAAATATTACTAAAGTTTAGAAATAGTTTCCCGCATAAGTGATAAAAAGTTGTTCTCAACAGCTTCTTCTTATGGGTAGCCATCCTCTTAGGGATGTAAATGGGCCGTCCTGCCCACGGGCTGGCCCGGGCACGGCTTGGTTGAGCCATGCTCGTGTTTGGCTTGGGGTTCTAGCCCAGCGTGCCGTGCCTAGGCACGGCCTGCGACCTACCCAGTATGGCACGCAGGCCTGGCACAATACACAGGCACACGTGACCCGCACGCGGCCCTGCTAGTCCAATCTAGCCAGTTAGGTCGGATTCAGGCCAATGGCCGTTTTTGGTTGGAATCCAGCCACAACTAAGCCTTTTTTTCCCAATGACAACTAGTTTTGGTCCATTTTTTCATTAAAAAATATATTTTGACCAAATTTTCCCTCCCAACATCCAAAAGCTAATTTAAGGACAAATTTGTTCTTTTGACACTAATAGATACCTACAAATTTCGTCTTTTTTTTTTTTTTTAAGTTTTTATAGGTTTTAAGGAAAATGAAGGCATCACCTACGGGGGACCTATAGGTCTCCCACAATAAGATTGTGACATGTGGCTATAAGTACAACCTATAACAATTTCAAAATGTTTTGCCTCTTAAGAAAACCTCTTTCAAATGAATAAGAACTCTATGATAAAATAAAAAATAATTAGAATTTAAAATACAAAAATCAGATAAAGGTTCTATTTTTAGGGGTTTTAGATTTGAAGGTTTATCTCATTTCTTTAAGGTTTAATATTTAATTAGGGTTCACAATTCCTGCTAGGGTTTTTAGATTTTAAGGTTTAAATTTTTTAAGGATTTTTATATTTATTTTTCTAAGGTTTGATATTTAGGGTTCAAGGTTTATATATCCTTTTAGGGTTTCTAGTATTACAAGATAATATTTAAGATTAAGAATTTTAAAATTTTTTATAAGTTTAAATTTATATTTTTTTTATAAGTTTTATAAGTTTAAATTTATATTTTTTTTATAAGTTTAAACTCATATTTTTATAAATTTTCATAATTTTGTATAAATTTAATTTATTATTTTTTTAGATTTTTGCAAATTTTTATAAGTTTTAATTTATATTATTTATAAATTTTTATAAGTTTTATATGTTTAAACTTATATATTTTATAAATTTTTATAGATTTTATAAGTTTAAATTTAATTTTTTTAAGTTTTTACAAGCTTTGTTTTATATTTTTTTCATATTTGGGTGTGCGGGCCGACAAGCGACCCAGCACACCCGCCTAGTACGCGCCCGGCACGCAGCCCAGCCCGTGCTAGGCCAGGGGTTTCTCTAAATGGGCACGCCGCGACACGGTTCAACGCGGGCTATGCCAGCACGACGGGCCCACGCTAAACGTGTAGCGGGCCGCTGGCCATGCCATGCCGGCCCATTTACATCCCTACTAATGGGTAAGCACTTACCCATTAGGTGTTACCAAACACACTTTTAATTTCAAAAAGTGCTTTAATAAGCTATAACTTGAAATAAGCACTTACATAAGCCCGGCCAAACACAGCCTTAGCACTAGATCCATTTACCATCATTAGAATTATATATATATATATATATATGTGCAAGTTGATTAACAGTTAGAAGGCTCATCTGTTGCCCATGAGTCCCTTATCTTAATTTTTTGCAGGTTGTGAATTTGTTCAAATTAGCCATGTTAACCAGTGTATAAAAACTCAGAAAACACAGCCGAGTTTCTAAACTCACCGTATTGACTCGGTTTTGCACAACTCACTTTTTACTCGGTAACCCGGCTGAGCATTTCGGAAAACTCGGCAAGTTTACTCAAGAATTGGCCGATTCACTCGGAAAATTAGCAAGACTATCCCAAATTTTAAGACATATTACCTGATTTATCTTGCGAATTTATGACTGGTGACTGATCAATCTAGGTTTAAAAGAACTGATGTTAATATGTTCTAGCATACTAATGTTTTATGAAACTTAACAGGTCCAGGTCTTCATCTCCCAGCTCAGTTTTCACCCATCCACTTCCCTATGGGAAACGAAGCCACCGGATTCTTTGTGTTGTTTGCAGTTATTGCAGGAGTTGTAGGTGCTGCATCAGCCATTGCAGGAATCCACCATGTTCAAGCATGGAACAAAGAAAGCTTGTCATCCGCTGCTTCGGTCGCACTCATTGCTTGGGCTCTTACTCTCCTTGCCATGGGGTGAGTCACTGCTAACCATTTCAGCATATATTTTATACAACTAAAACTAAGTTCATAAGCAGAAACATCAAACAGAAACAATCTAGAGTCTAGACAGAATTGTTATGCTAATATAGTAATTTCTAAACAAGTTAATAAACTGGGAATCTATTCTATGGTATGTCTAGATTGGCATGTAAAGAGATCGAGCGCCAATTCAGGAATGCACATCTGGTAAGGATCGCGACATTCTTCTCGAATCTACACTTTATGTTTTTTTTTCACCCAGAAGACTAAAATTTTCTTTGGTATGCATATATAATCGAGATACTTGATTGGGTTTTGCAGAGAACCATGGAGGCATTTCTATTCATTCTCTCAGTAACACAGCTTGTATATATTGTTGCCATTCATTGAGCGGCGTCTGTAGGAGATGAAAAATTGAGCTTGTGTTGGTCTTTTTTCTTATTGACACTGTAAAGGATAGCCATAGCAGGCCCTTGGTATGATTTGTCTTATGTAATAGTTGTTTTAAGTATAAAAAAATGATCAAATGACTGGTTTGATGCCTTTCTGAATAAATCTATCTTAAACAAACTGATGTGAACGATTGACTAGGTTATGAAACATGGTTGTTATAGATTTGAAGGTATTGGTCGCAACCTATATCACTTGGTTTATCAAACACAACTTGGAGCCTCAATTTGGAATGTTTACTAAGCAATCAGCTTCATATTTTAGAAGAAGCAAGGTACGTACAATTCCCATCCAACAAGTGCTAGGTACACGATTCTCTATCAACGGCATTCGCTATCGGTAGGACAATACCCTTTATTGGGTATAATGTATTTGTCGGACGGTATTGACCATTGGCAGGGATAACCAATGATCATGAGTACCACATACTGCACCGAAGCATCGCAAACCCAAGGGCCTTGAAGGGCAAGCTAAGGTTGTCATTGGGGATAGGTGTAAATTATCATGTAATGCGTTCTACTCACCTATATGAAAATCTAAACGGCTAAGATGAGAGGCTTATTTGGAAACAAAGATAGTTGGGCCATCATTAGGGCTATAATTGGGGCTATCTAAGCACTCAAAAATTTTCTACCCTAAATTCTGATTGAGATTATCATCTCAGCCAAACTCTTTTTTATTTTCTTTTTTGGAAAGGTAATTTAATTTAAGAAGGAAAGAGAAGGATTTACAGTGAGTACAAGAAACAAGCTAGAAGTCAAAAAAATAAAATCCGCCTCTCTTCTCGGTCAGTTGGATGATTCTCGGTGGTGTAATCGAGGGGTTGCGAGCGTGCCAGAACTTTTACAAGTTCACCTGAAAGACAGGTAATGTGAATCAAATTGTGTAGGTTAGTTTTTAATGTAGATCGGTAGAGGTGTGACCGATTTGAGTCAGACAATTGTTTGGTTCCCAATCTCAAAGGATCTGTTGCTGAACCAGAAATACTCACCGATTTTACGCGTCAATAGCACTTTTATATAAAACAACTAGAGCATAAATTAACATACAACTTAGAAGGTAAACCTTCTAACTTGGAAAAACAAGAAGTGATGTGAACAAAGAATATACAAAACCTCCGGCAGCTCCTTGGGCTCTGATTCTGGGACGTGACTATACTACTTCACGGGTCCACAAATCAGCATGCAAGAGACTATCGAGAGAGTTTCCGTAAATCTCCTGGTTGGGATTCCTTCATTACCGACTAAAGGGATCTTCTGAGAGAAACTTAGTTCGAAGTAAGAAGTAAGTGCAGCATGATCCTTGCAGAAGCAAATGGTTAACTAACGATCGATGGGGATTATAAACTATGCTATGTGTAGCTGATTCCGTCTTATGACCCCCATTGCAACCGTTTGACGGTTTGCGGATGATGGGTGGTTATTTCTCTTCTTTTGCTGACACCTGGCCCAATTTAGGATTTCCATTTCCTTGCTGTTGGGCCCGCGTTTCGCCTTGATAACAATATGGACTCACGCTGATCTTCCGGACTTATGTCGATCGGGGCCCATGCTGAGTTGGAATTCTCTATGGTCCAGTCTGCATCCGGCCTAAACATTGCCCCCTTCTCTTGTCTTTTCAAAAATAAACTTTTGAATTGACAAGAGAATCCATAATTGGATATCTTTGGGAAACGGTGATAATCATCAAGACATTTAAATCTCTACCTTTTAAATTTGAAAATGCAACCTCTGCTCAATCTTCATCTTTTCATCCTCTTGCTTCTTGGTTCCTTGCTCAACTCTCCAATGTCGTCTAGCACCCCTCGTGAATCATCTTCTTTTTCGTCGCTCTCTTCCTCTGCCAATCTACAACTCATTTTCCCTTATGAAGATTCCCTTGCTCTAGGGCCATCTTTTTCAGAAATCACTCCGTAGCTAGCTTCTGTTTTGCAACCTATTTTCCCCCGGTTCCTTGGCAAAAGCTTTTTTGCCGATGCTCCCTTCCTAGATTGGCAAGCTTGGACTACTGATCGTTCTTTGAGATCCTGGCCGAAAGCAAATGCGGACTGGATTCGTGGATCGACCAATTGACTCCCTTCTTTGCCAGTCTCTGGAAGTCCGTGGGTATCTTTGAACTGATCCAGTATTCACGTTTTGACCTCCCCATGGCTCATCCCATGCTCGTTGCTCTGGTCTGTTTTTGGTCTCATTCTACCAACTCTTTTCATCTTACATGTGGTCTTATGGGGCCGACCGTTCTTGATGTTTGCGCTCTCACTGGTCTGCCTTCAGTCGGTGAGTCAGTTGATGGTAACCTCCCTTCTTCCAACCTTACTTTTGACAACTCTAATGCTCGAGTCGCCTATGGCACCTTCATGCTCAAGGAAAAGAAGAAGTCTTCTATTCCTGATATCCAAGAGCACTGCTCTTTCTTGTTGATGTTTTTATGCCGCAGCTTGTGTGTGGCTTCTGGCCAACTCACCAAAGAGTATACTCGGGTTGCTATTGCCTGGGCTGGTGGTCGTTCTTTTGCTTTAGCCCCTTTTTACTTATCTCGGCTCTATCGAGGTCTTTTCAATCTTGCTAGCCGGAATCTCTCTTCTGTGGGTGGCCCTCTGTGGCTTCTTTAGTTTTGGATTTGGGAATATTTCCCTGGATTTTTTGCCAAATCGGTCATGGCACATGTTTCCAATCTGCATTTACGTGGACAACGTTGGCTAAATGCCAGTATTTTTCCACGTTCCATCGGTGAATCTTTCCAATTCATTTTTACCCCTCCTAATCGTTCAGATATACTTTTCTTTCATTTTCCTATTGAATTCGGTCATTTTGAATTTCTTAACCTTACTCTTTTTGAAAGTTTTGATGATCCTTCGACTGTTTCCAAATAGAATTTAATTTGGCTTCCTATCTGGTCTACCGAGACCTGCACTTTGGGTCTCTGGAGGAAGGGACGCCTGATCGCAATCAAAAGTGCGGCGTGGAGGTCTACTTTCTGAATTTACTGTCCCGACAGTTTGGGTTTGCCCAAATTGTTCCAGCTCCTGCCTTTGTTTCCCCGAATCGGATTCCATACCTCATAACCAATATTGCTCAGTCTGAAGACATCAACCATGTGAACCAGCATTTCAAGCGTTCGACCACTGCGTTTTCTATTTCTCGTTGTCCTAACAGCCCTTTATCTTTTCCAGCTATCCATACTTGGTGATCTGATTATTTCACTTATGCTTTTGCTTCATATTTATCCATCTACGTATCTCGACTAAATGCACCAGCCGAATCGGCTCTCCCTCCTCCGGTTAACCCTCCTTCGGCCGCTAAGAAGACCAGCCCTAAGAAAAATGGCTAGGCTCCTATCAAAGCTCTTCTCAAACGTCCTCCGAAAGTCAATCAGGTACCTTTTCTTCTATGAAATCTATAATTCTTTTTGAAAACTACTATGGATTCAAATGGAACCCCAACGACTCCCCTGAGCTTCTGAAAGCGAAGATGGACCTCGCATATGCTGAGAAATCGACCGCCCATCATGAACAATGCTTACAGGCTTGGATTTCAGCCGGGTCTCATTCCTCTAGAGTTTTTGAGTCAGACATATCTCACTATTTCACACCACTACCTGATCCTCCACCTATTCCTGATTCGGCCCTTGGAATGATCGAGCCTCTTTTTTCTAGTGCTGATCAGCCGAACCCTGTTAGTTTTAGTGGAATGTTCGCCCATCCTGGTTCCCTAGCTACCATTGTAAATTTAGCTTTGTCGTTGGCCAAGGATACGATTGGTATTCTGATTTATCTTTTCCTGATGTTTGGCTTTGTCAGCATTCTTGATCATATGTCTTATACATTTTTGCCCTTTTCACCCAAGGCTTTACCTTGAGGATTTTCAGGCCGATGCTGCTTTTGACGAGGATGTCGCAGGGGAAGAGAGTTTATTGACCCTCCGTCAACCAAAGAAAAAAAAAACAAACAAAGTCAAAGCCTCAGCCGACGTGGCAGTCTACTCGTCAATCTGAGAAGAGCTTCAATACAAAAGATCCCGACTCTCTTGTTGATTTCTCAGAAGATGATGCTCATGTTGGTATTCCATTTGAGAAGAGACAACCAGGGTCGCCGGTGGCTGCTCCCTCTGCCAAGCGGTTGAAGCAATTGGCTGGGCGTTCACCTGATTGGGCGGAAAGTCCGAAGAGTGGCGAAGGTCTTGAGGACGTTGAAGCGAAAGTGATGGACAATTCGTTTGAGAAGACTGAAACGGCCGCTATTGAGCACTCTGATGATGATGAAGCTTTTGAGAAACTACTTCCCCTTGCCTATGAAACCGTTGTTGATTTTTCTCCTGCAAAGAGTCCTAATTTTAGCATGTCTGTGCTTCATGCAGACTTTGTCGATTACCTTAAGTCGGTAGATGATTTTCTTCAAGACTCGTCTTCTCTGACCCTTACTTCTCCTGCCTCTGAATTACTTATGTCCACAACTTTAGAGAAAGCCAAGTCTGAACTTAAGAAGTTATTTTCATTGGACTTGTTTGAATTTGGTGACGAGACGCACCTATCTGCTTTTCATGAGTATTTGACTTGCTTCAGTCATCTAGCACGACCGACTCTTCTGTTATTTCTACTCTGGTCGAGGTTCCGACTTTGGTTCTTGGACTTCGATCGGCACGCTCGTAGGAAAAAGAAGCAGAGTCCTTTATGTAGGATCTATCTATGAAGCTCGAAGAAGTAACTCAGCTAAAGAACTCCTTTGGCGCCAAGACAAAATAAATGGAGGCTGCCAATCCGGAGATCGCCCAAGCCTACCAGCTCCTGGAAGAAATTGATGAAGAGCAGAGGAGGTTAAGTGAAGAAAAAGACAGCTTGCTCGCGATCGTTGCTACAAAGAAGAACGTCGAGCGAGGTATAGCTCTGACTCAACAAGAAGTTGCTGCTAAGATACCAAAGAAAGTAGAGGTTGTGCGGGCCGCGAAGAAAAAGGAAAATAAATGGATGAGTAAGAAACAGCATGCAGTAGAGATGGTTGTGGCTTTGACAGCCAAATTTAATGCTCACAAGAATCTCTCTTTTTGAATTACTTTATACTTCGGGTTGGCCAGCTGAGCCATTTAAAACATTTTTTTTTTGTTTGGCCATTACTCGGTCACATTTTGGTCTTGGATGACCATTTTTAATTTTGATTATTTCTGGGCCATCTTTGGCCATTCTACTTACATTTCCCTTGATTCCCACATGGTTGGAAAAAACTTTTTCAAATACCGACCGTTGATTGTTTGTTCTTCGGTCAATTTGGCATTTATCTTAATGGTGTATGCTCCTCCTTTTAATACTTTTTGGATCCTGAATGGACCCTCCTATATACGTGGTCTTTACGGCTGATTGGCAATACGATTTTCCAAACCAATTCTCCATCGGCAAAGAGTTTTTCTTTAACCTTCTTATTGTATGACCTTGCCACCATTCTCTTTTGAGCTTGCAGCTCTTCGAATGCCTTGATCCTAGATTCGTCCAGGTCTTCTAACTCTGTCATCATGGCTTCTGTATATTCGTCAGGCGGCATTTGATGCTACATGATTGTTCTTATCGAGGGGACCGTAATCTATAAGGGTATTATAGCATCATGACCAAAAGTCAGGGTGAAAGGGGTAGTTCCCGTACCTATCTTGAAGGTTGTGCGGTAAGCTCATAAGGCCTCTGACAAAGTTTTATGCCATGATCTTGGCTTATCTTCAATCATTTTCCGTAAGATATTCTTTAAAACCTTGTTGGTGGATTCGACCTTGTCGCTTGCTTGGGCATAGTAGGGAGTCGAATTAATGATCTTGATTCCATATTTCTCTGCAAACTCAGTTACCTAGCATCCAGTAAATACATAACCTTGATCAGCAATTATTGTCTCTGGAATCCCAAATCTGTGGATGATTTTTTCTTGCATCAACTCAATAATATATGATTGTTCCACATTCTTCATTGGTTTCACTTCTGCCCATTTCGTAAAGTAATCTGTGGCCACTATAATGAACCTATGTAGCCCTGATGAAGGAGGATATATCTTGTCGATGAGGTCCATGGCCCATCCTCTGAACGGCCATAGTTTTATTATCATATGTAAATCCACAGCCGGTACCCTCTGAATTGGGATGTGTTTCTGACATTTTTCACACTCCTTAGTGTACCTGATGCAATCCTTTAATATCGTGTGCCAGTAATGCCCATGCCTTCTTATCAACCACCTCATCTTGATGCTAGCTTGGTGTGCCCCACATATCCCTTCATGCACTTCTTCCATGCTTAACATGGCTTCATGTGGATTCAAGTATCTTAGGAGCATCCCATTTGGACTTTCCTATACAATGCACTGCCCATCATCACATACCTATTTGACGCGATTTTTATCTTCTTGTCATTCCTTAAGTTAGGTGTCCTGAAGTATTCCGTAAGCGGGATGCGCCAGTCGTCAGGTTATGCTTCAATTGACATGATTTTTAAGGATTCCATCTTTCTGCTGATAGATGGCAAGGACCTTTTCTGGACCGAAATAGTTCTTTCGGTTGTCCCTTATATTATTCTTAATCCTGATGCTATTTGAGCCATCTCGTTGGCCTCTTCATTCTGATGACGTGGGTAATGGGATAATATTATATCATCAAATTCCTCCATCAGTTGACAGGCAACAGCATATAATGGCATGAGTTGCCAGCTTAGGCATTTATATTTGCCCCCAGCTAGTTGATCACTAGTTGCGTATCCCCTTTGATTAACACCTCTTTCGCGCACATCTCCAGCAAAATTTTTATCCCTATTATCAGAGCTTCATACACGGCCTGGTTGTTTGTGCAGGAAAATTTCAACTGGAAGGCGTGTTCTTGTCTCTCTCCTCCTGGGGATATATGATTATACCTGCCTTGCTTGCCATTTATGTCCTTGATCCATCAAATATTAATGTCCATGGCAGCAATCCCACCATGTTTGATTCATACACTACATCGGATCCTACAGTAGGATCACTAGAAAGATGGTCGGCCAGAAAGTATGCTATTATTGGACCTTTTATTGCCTTTTGAGGGATATAGATAAATGTAAATTCTGATAATGCTAAGATCCATTTGCCTATTCTTCCCCTCAAATAAGGTTTACTTAGCATATATTTGATTACGTCAGTTGCGGCGATTACTAATATTGTAGAAGTTATTAAGTAATGCCTCAACTTTATGGCCGTGTAGTACAATGTTAAGCATAGCCTTCCAATGGTTGTGTACCTTTGTTCGACTGGTAACAAAAATCTGCTTAGATAGTATACCGCCTGCTCATGTCTTTGATCATTCTATTGTGCTAAGAGAATTCCAATAGAATTTTCGGTCGCTGATATATAAAGCTTTAACGTCCTTCCTTTCTTCGGGGAAATCAATAATGGAGGATTTACAAAATATTCTTTAATGGCATCAAAAGCTTTTTGGTGTTATTCCTCCCACCTGTATTCCTCTTCTTCTTTCAGTAGTAACAAAGGGGAGAACAATACCAATTTTTCGACCGAATTAGAGATGAATCTCCTTAAAAAACTTGATTTGGCCGAGGAATTTTTGCAATTGTTTTTTGTTAACCGGTGAATATACTACTATGATAGCTTTTGCCTTGTTTTTTTCTATCTCGATCCCTCTTTGATGTATCAAAAGTCCCAAGAAATTCTCTGCCGATACCCCAAATGCACATTTTAAGGGATTCATCTTCAGCTTATGTTTTTGCGTTCTTTCGAATGAGGCTCTCAAATGCTTGAGGTGTTCTGCTACTTCTGCCGATTTTACCACTATATCATCTATATGGACTTCCATCTTTTTGCCAATCATGTCATGGAAAAGGCTATTCATTGCCACTTATTATGTGGCTCCGGCATTTTTTAATCCAAATGGCATCACAACCCAACAATATAAGCATGTTGCCCCCGGCCCTCGAAACGTGGTTTTTTTCCACATCTTCGGCCGCTATGTTAATCTGATTGTAGCCAAAATGGCCATCCATAAAGGATAGTACTTGGTGTCTAGCCGCTCTGTCGATCAGAAAATCGGCCATTGACGTTGGGTATTCATCTTTAGGGGTTATCAAATTGAGATTCCTAAAGTCAATACATACCCTAATTTTTCCATTCTTCTTCATGACATGCACCACATTCGAAACCCACTCCGCATAACGGATTGGTCGAATGAAGCTTGCCTTTAGTAACCTCTCAATTTCTTCTTTTATTTTTTCCGTTACTTCGGCCGTCGTTCTCCTGGCCGGTTGTTTATGAGGTCTATAACCTATTTTTAAGGGTAACTGATGCTCAAAAAGTTTTCGTTCTAAACCAGGCAATTTATGAAAATTCCAAGTAAAACAATCTTGGAGTTCTGCAAGTAACTCTATCAACTGATATTTACATTGCTCAGGGAGCAAACTACTTACATAAACTGGCCAATGATTGGATGTACTACCTAACTCTACTTCTATCAAAGGGTCTTGTCCTTCGGCCTTCACAACATCCATTTTTCCATGAGCCACTTCAATGTTTTGCATGGATAGCCCTTCATCTGTGTCCATGTCATCTTTCGCAATACATTTGGTTAAGGCAACTGAAACTTCTTCATTTAGTTGCCTTTCATTAATATAGGTTTTTAGTCGCAACATGTTGGCCTTGACTATGGCCAACCTTTCTTTCTTTCTTTCCTCATTCATCATAGCACTTCTTCAATCTTGTAATCCCAACTTGTCCGATAAGGAATTATCGTTGTCGGTCTTGCTTCAGCTCGATCTAGGTCATGATCGACCGTTACTAAGATTCCTGTGGGTCGGCCATTCTTCATGCCCGTTGTGAATTTTACTAGTCCTATTTCCCCTCCATGCAGTACTGCTTCGGCCAAGTTAGAATCTGCCAAAAAGGGTCGTCCGTCAGCCTTGATAATTTTCACCTTATTTTCATTCCAGAAGATTAGGAATTGATGAAGGGATGATTGTATGCAAAGATTAGAATGTATCCAATCACGTCCCAATAGCGCGTTGTCACTTGAAGATGATTCCACTACGAAGAAAGAGGTCAAGCCTTTCTTTCGTCCGATCTCTAACTCTACAGGTAATACTCCTTAAGTGGTTGAGGTCCCTCTTGCAAAATTAGTGACCGTTATTTCGGTCGGAATTAGGTCAGTTAAGGTCTTGCCTACTCTTTTCATTACCCTGTTAGGTAGTATGTTTACGGCCGCGCCGTTGTCAACTAGGACTTTGGTGATAGGAATTCCGTCCAAGTGTACATTGATGTACAATGGCCGTAAATATTGGGCCATCCTTAAGGATGGCTTTTCAAAAGTTACCATATCTACCTTGCCGTCAAAATCAATCATTGGCTGATAACCCTCGTACTTCACTCTTACTTGACTAGTTGGGTTTTGGTTCTCTTGGGCACTGGCTAGTGCGGCCACCGTGGCCTCTTGGCCTTCCTCTTCCTCACCATCTAGTTCTTCATACTCTTCTTTCGCCTAGAAAGATATAGGTAGCATGAAAACCATGTTACAGTCCATGGTTACTGGAGGAAGTGATCCAAAATGAATAGTCTAACTCTCCTCAGTACTGACTTTTTCATCTGGAAAGTTATCACTCATTAATGGTGACTGCTCCGAGGTTTCGATGCTCTCGAACTATGCCAAAAGTTGGTCTAATAATAATCCATCGTCTTCCTCCATGAAGGTGAGCTCCGGAGACGCATCTTTCTTGTCCCGGATTTACAATGACTTCTCTTTTTCTGGAGCCATTGTTTGGGTTTAATTTTTTTCTTTCGGGTCTCTTGCAACCACCATTCCTCTCTGCTCCCTCTGCTCGACCGATATTTCGCTGATGGCTGCTTGCTCGCTCTGCC